>JAANQP010000440.1:0-69022 GCA_011320165.1 Fusarium protoensiforme | reverse complement strand
ACGGGGCGGGCGACAGCACCAGCGCGGACGGCGGCGCGGGCAGCGGCAACAAAGGTGCGCTGCGGGACGCGGGGCACAGAGGCCAATTGGCGGGCCACAGGGGCGCGGAGGGTCTTGGTGAGGCTGCGGGAGGCCATTGTGACTGGAGGGGATCTGGGGGGGGATGAGGGGAGAGTGTCTGGAGAGAGAATGAAGAAGAGAAGAAGGAGAAAAACTGATGATGGGGAGAAAGGTTAAGTATAGCTGAATTTTCTAGACGAGGTGCCTGCCCTTTGGGGGGGCAAGCCCAGATTCACCGATTTCGGCTTGTGGTGGGCTGTGGGGCCCACGCCGAGCGGCGGGGAAAGGTCTGGGGCCAGACAAGTAGTGTATACTCAACTGAAGACTCTGATTTGCCTTTGGACTGCAGGTATCTACGACTCTGACCTGGAGAACCGCTGGGTCGACGCAGGGATCTCACAGCTTGAGTCACGTCTAGAGCGGCCAATGGGTGGCGACTCAGTTGTCTAACCTACCAAGCTCCGTGCGTTCGTCAGCAGCCGGTGTCGTTGCCTGTCTCTGCGCCACGGCAACGCCTAGAATTGGAGAATTTGAGGCTCAATTCGAATTGATGGACAAGAATTGAGTTGCTTTTACATAGGTGTCAAGTGCTCTAACACGTGGTAGAGACTCAATCGACGCTGAGAGTAAGCCCCTCGATGGAACAACACACTCTCTCTCTCACCTCACCACAAAAAAAAAAGCTGTCCACACTCGACCTGAGCTAATGCTGGCTGGGGGTGAGCACGCGAAACAGTGGGTCCCAGGGCTTCCGGAGTCTGTGTAGTCTCCCCGGGAGGGCTCCATCCCCAGCAGCCGCATGTCGTCCGATGCCAACCCCTCCGCCACCGCTGTCCAATGAGGCCTTGGCCAGATCAAACGGGGCCTCGATGTCCACATGGATGTGGCGTTTCCTGGGTGAGGAGGACGTTCGAGATGTCGGGGCATTGTCCATTACTCCGGCCAGCAAGAGTCCGGACGGACGTCAAAAGACAATGACTGATCTCCCCTCTCCCCGGCTTGATCCACTTGCTCCGGGTTACGGATGCGGCGTCCAGCCTCTAGCGGAGCCGCCGTGGTATGGTATGCAACTCTCACCATACATATCTACATCCCTGACAACGGACGTGATGCCTTTGGCTGCTCATCAATGTCGGTGTGCACACACACGAAACCCCGACAGCCCGGCGTATGCCACAGGCGTAACGGCCCGATCCCGTCCGAGACCCCGTTCTTCATGACCGGACAAGCTCAAAGTGGTGATGGCGTTCAACCGCCCAGTGTATTTCTTCAATCTCAACTCAAACCCTCACGGGCAACAACAGTACATGCCCTCCTCCTTCTGAACCTGGTGCCTGCCCTCGAAACGCCGCTGGGGGAAAAGAGCAATGCCTGCTCCGGATCATGGACTCGTGAGACGCCGGGCGATGCATACCTACGCCTATATGCTTGCTTATTCCTTGTCAGACGCTTCGCCGCGAATATCAACGCATTCATCCAGCCGTCTTTTTTCATCCCCAAGTCTGCGAGGACGCATGACAAGCCAACCTCCTCCCCCTAAAAGTATTCCATCTTCTCTTGTGGCCTAGATCTATTTGAGGACTCTGTCGTAGCTCTGGCCCTTGACTACGCCACCGCCCATCGCAGTTCGGACGTTGCGCTTGAATCCCTCGCGGTTGTTTCGTAGGTCATCGGCCGCCTCCTTGTTCAGCGGATCGGATGCGTTAGGCTCGAGGAAGAGGAACTACGACCGTGTTAGTCACCACCCTCCAAAGCTGATCCTTCTCGCAGTGCCTGAGGAGCATCATACCTGAAGTCCGACTATCACCGCATTCAGGTTCAGGACCGGCTTCCAGTCTTCTCGGAGAATGTTCAGGCACACCTTGCCCTCGAGGTCGATGTTGGGGTGGTAGATCTTCTCCCGGCACCGGACCTTGGGAGGCTCGTGGGGAAAGCTTTGGTTGATGGCGAAGTCGAATGTGAAGCGGCTGCCGCGGTACATGCCCTCATCGGGGTCGATCGTGAGCACAAAGTTGAGGATGTCGTCGGGGTCAGGGAATTCTGTCTTCATCGTGGAACCCAGGGAGAGTTCTGACAAATCTGTATGCGCCGCATGATCAGTCTCGTCATTCTCCTTGGACACACCTCCAAACACACAACCGGGCAAGCCTGGACGTACCCTTTTGCACGCGCAGCTGAGCTGCCGTCACCTTCTTCTTCTTGCCGCCCGAGGCCTGGCCCTCAGCGTTCTCTGCCTCTTTCTGCTCCTTCTTCTATGAGGGCGTCAGCACCCGCGCGCCATCAGGCTTCCCGGCAAGTCATCTCACCATCGACCATATCTTCAACATCGTGGACGGCGGGGGGCCCTTGTAGGTGGGCTGTGTCGGGTGGGATTCGGTGAACGAGTTGAAAGAGGAGGGGGAAGATGATCAAGTCGAGTCCCAGTCACAGTCTCTAGAGTAAAACAAAGCTCAAGATGCGCAAAACCAGTGAAAAAAACGCCGGGAAATATGGACGGCGAGGTCAGCGTGAAAGAAAGCGTTGGTCGGGTTGGTAAGAAGCTGCGAGAACGGACTCGGCGGGCGGGCTGGGCGTGGTCGAAAAGGCGATGATGCTTGATAAGATATGGAACTCAGCCGTAAGGCAGCCGCGGGACCTGGATGCCACTGCAGCCCAGCCAACTCACAAGGTGTACCCACCCGGGTCTAGGCGGCCAATTATCATCATCCCGGTAGGCAACTCGCCGAATTCCCTTTGTGAATGATTACATGTCACGTTGTTGATCATCTTCAAAGACTCATCACATAAAGTAAAACTCATATCATTCAAATGCGTCATGAACCCCCAAGGGCAGATGCCAAACTGAAAAGACTACATAGAGATACACTTTAACTGTGTGTTCGTACCTGTCCAGATCCAACCCCAATTCAATCAATGCCCTCAGCCACAATCAAATATTTCTTTTTGATTTGATTCCATTCGATTCGATTCGCCCTCCATTAAATAATCAAAACAGACAACAAGCAAACGTTACACAGCAGAGGTATCCGAGAACAACCCAATTTATCTACTTTGACAAGCGCCATGTCCTCCGTATCCATGGCTCTCCCACAAAACATGCGAGTGTAGATGATTTCAACGTGCGTAGCCCGCCGTTGCGCTCACCGTCTCGAGAAACAGCACATGAGGCCGGTCTTACCCAGGAACCACAGGAAGCCGATGAAACGGACAATGGACAGCACGGCAGTAGCCCACAGAAGGAACTGGAAGAAGTGGGCTTTTCGGGCAGTGGCATCCTCCTATAACATTCGTTAGCACTTGATACATGATAAAACCACACTGCGGGAAAACTTACGCCAAGACCAAGACCGTCAAAGTTGTCGCTGGTAATGCAAAGAATGAGGAAGATGTTGCCAAACAGCCAGGTGACAACAAGACCGGTACGGAATGACTTATAACCATCCTCGACATCGGCCTTCTCGACCTCCTCCTCCTCCTTGAAAGGAGCAAGGGCTCGGCGGACAGTCTGCTCGAACTGGCTGTCGATATCCTCCTGCTCCAGCTCGATTTCCTCGACAACAGCCTCGTTCTTGTCGCCCTTGGTGACGTGGGCAGATGGGAGAGCCTCGGCCTTGTCGGAACCCTTGGTACCCCAAGAAACATCGTGCCAGTTGTTGAAGGCGTAGACCATGAGAATGTTGATGTAGGTGGACATGAGAACGAGATAGTAGGGGAAGGAGTGGAACATGTGCCAGGGGTCCAGGTACATGAAGGAGGCCACAAAGTTGAGACCATAAATAGTGATCAGGGCAACCAGAATGACACCACCAGCGCTGTCGCCGCCGAAGAAACTGTTGAGGAATTCTTGACCGGAAGCAAACGAGATCTGCTGTCCGATGGGCTTGTCGAAGGCACGAACAACCAGGTAGGCTGAGAGAACCAAGATGTAGCCCTGAATGAGAGCAAAGACCATGAACGAAGCAATGTAGGTGAACTTGGAACCCTTGGGGCGGTTACCCAGAGCCAGAATGAACTGGAGGATGACGAAACCAAGGTATGCCCACTGGAGCAGAGCGTTGACCAGAGGGGTAGCAGTGTCACCGAAAGGCCAGCCGTGAGCACCGCTGACCACGTTGGGTGTGCCCACGAGATCCATAATGACCGAGGTTGTAAGCCAGTAAGAACCGAGAGAGAACCAGGCGAAGAGAGTGTTGAGGAAGTTGTAGATGAGCTGGATGTGGAAGAAGAACATGCGGATGATGTTGTGGCCCGACTTGTAGAAACGGCTGAAGTGCATCAGCGAGTACAGAGTAGCGGCGAATGAACCGTTTAACCATCGTCGACGCTGCGAGATGAATTCTGCAGCACCCTCAGGAACATCGGTTTCACCCTTGGCAGCCTTGATATAGGACAGATGCCACTTCTGGCCAGCCTTGGCCACCAGCTCGAAACACAGGATACGATCTTCGGCCAAGAACATGTTCTTCTTGAAAATGTTCATGCCGTCAATACCCTTCTTACCAAGCATCTTGGACAGGGTGTGATCACCGTGGAAGTACTGCTCCAGGGGACGGCCCATGATAGCTCGGAATCGGTACGCCGAGAAGGCACCAGGCAACACACTGACGTAACCGAATGCAGACTCGAGAGGCTTGTCGAGAATGTTGGAGATCTTGTACTCGAAGTTCTGGACAGCAACGAGGGGGTTGAACAGCTTCTTACCACCTTTTCCTAACATGGCGTGAATTTCACCACAGGCACCACCGAGATCCTTGTCGTTGTAGAAACCCTCCCAGAGGGCCAGCAGAGACCGGGGGCTGGGCTTGGTACCGGCATCAATCAGGATGCACACCTCGGGGTTCAGAATACGGCCAAAGGCATTAAAGAGCCAACGGTGAGAGTTGATCTTCTTGCTGTTCTTCTGCTTCAAGCAGAAAATCATCTGGACGGGTGGCAGGGTCTGGGGGCCGTCGTCGGTGGGCCGGATGAGCTGCTGGTTGGGGGTGACGGAAAGCTGGGAGGTGTATTCGAAAATGTGGGCGACAGTCTCCTTGCCGTCGACATCCTTCTTGATGACACCATCCTGGAAGATACCCACAGTCGCGAGGACATCAAGGGTGTTCTTGTCGGCCTTCTCAATACCGTCAAAAACCAAGCACACGACAATCTTTTGCCAGGCAGGGCCACCCTTGTTCCAGAAGGTCGACTTCTTAAGGTTGACAATGTCGCGAATGTTCTGCATGGTGTGATGCAGAGTTCGGGCGAGCAGAACCTTGTCTTCGTTGTAGTAGGTAATGGCAATGAGCAGCTCAGTGTGTCGGTTGTACATGCGAGGTCGCAAATCGTAACCGTTCTTCAGGGTGAAGTCGTTAGGGTCACAAGTAGCGGCCGTGTATCGCATCTTCATGAACTCCTCGTTGCCACCCTCAACATCGCGGTAGCGAGGCTGAACAGCGTTCTTGATAGCACTAGGCACCGGATAGTCGATGCTGAGAACGGAACCCTGAACCAGCTTGACCTTTCGGGTGTTGAAACGCTTCAGGCCACCGGCCTTGCCAATGGCAGGCTGCTGCTGTCGCTCGACCCAGCTATCTTCGGGGTCAAAGGCAGAGTCGGGTCGGGGAAAGGGGGCGGGCTGGTCGAGGTTGGTGCCAAACTGGCCAAAGCTGCTGGTGTGTTCGCCATATCCAACGCCCGGCTGGGGAGTCGTCGAAGCTCCCGGGGCGTACGATTCAGTGAGACTGTAAGCTGAGACGGGACGATCGGGGGGAGTACGAGCGCCGAGTCGATCTTGGTCGTAGCCCGAGTTCAGGAGGCCACGGCCCTGCTCCTCGTCGTTCTCCTGAGGGGGGAGGTGATACTGCTGAACGGTAAGGGTTAGTCTTTTCTGGCTCTCATGTGCGAGCTCGAGGCGTAAGCAGAGAAGAAAAAAGGTGCACTCACGCTGCCACCACCTGGGAGGTCCTGCATCGGGTGTCCCCCGTACTCCTGATCACGGCCATTGTACGCCATGGTGAATAGTAATGCTCCCGGAGCCACTCAGCGCAGAAAAACGATTCGGATCCAAGTGCGATGGATGGATTTTGGCGATGGCGATGATGGAGGGAGAGATGCTCCTTTGTGTTGTTTGGGGATAGGAGCTGAAACAGGAGGAAGCAGATCCAAATGCAGGTCACGGGCGTGGGTGCGCAGGCAGTAAAAATGTACCTGGGAGCTGCCTCTAGGTCCACTGGTAAAACGCAGCAACAAGCCCTGGCAACGGTGACAAAACTCGAGGCGCCAGCCTCTAAAGAATGGTGATGGGTTAGTTAAGGAGGGAGGGAGGGGGGATGGAGAAGGAACAGAAGAGTAAGAATTAGGAGGGAAGAGCGAGGTTTGAATGGCGGGAAGGGGAAGGGAAAAAAAAAGAAGGCCAGCAATAAGCAGCAGGGTTTTTTCTGACGAAATGTTTTGATGAAGGGCCCCGGGGACGAATCTCGTTTTGCTCCACGGCTCACGGCCCTGCAACCTAAGCAAGCTGTGCTCGATGGAGAGAGTAAGATGGAATAGGGGACTGGCTACCTTACCTACGCTACGCGCTAAGCATGCTGAGCCACTCCGCCGTAAGTTTGGGGGGGGGAGGATCCATCCCATCTTCGCATCCTTGTTCCCACTCAGAGACACGCCGCCCGCCTCTGAGAGGCTGAAGATGGACCCAACTGCTTCCAATTCTGCATCTCGCAAGCAGCAGCAAGTACACAGCCTGGGAACCCTTTCTCTGGTCTGGCTTCTCTTCTTCTGCAGGCGGACAGCCCTGCTCAGGAGACCTCCGCAACCGCGCCCAAGATGCAGCCTCCCTCCAATGCCCGCTGAGCGTTGACTTGACGGGCAGCCCGCCTAGAGTTTACTGGTCCTCTGCAGGTCTTGACGGCCACCTCCAGGAGGCGCGTTGCTAGCTCCAAGCAGCGACCTGCTTGCTCCCTCCAGCAAGTCAGCCTCCTCCCTACCGGACGCAGCATCCTGGCTCGTCATCCCCAATTCGGGGTGCCTTGGCTGGAGGAGGCGCCGGCGGCTGGGCTCTCATCAGCCACTTTAAACCATCCATGGAGCCTCTGCTCACCGTACAAACGCTGCTCGCTATTTTTCACTGTATGTCTGTCTGTCTGACAGTTGGATCTCTTGGCCGGCAAATTAATGGAGAAACCAAAGTGCCAAAGAAATGGAGACGTTGCTTGACTTTGACGGGCACCCCTGACATCTTGCATTGCACATCCATGGATCATGCCGCCGGGAGATGCCACGCCGCCTTTGGAATTGTATACGGCGGCGGCTGCTGCTTACCTGCCTACGGTACTTGATGCTCGGGCCTCGTTGCTCATCGTCCCCCCTCCAATTCCGCGGTGCAGGTTATGATGGGGGAAGAAAGGTCACCTTCCAGAAGGTAGGTCTGGTGTCATTTCTGGCTCCTTCAGCACCGTCACGCCTCCAGCTCCATCCCCTTTCTCCCGCCACAGCCAGAAGCCATGCGTGTATGCGTTGTACGGTACGGAGCATGGTCCCTAATTTCCCCCAAAGGGCCCGGGCTTCGCAGGTTTGGTCCCGTCGAGCCTTCTAGGGCAGTGATCCTCACGCCTCCAGTCAGTCCTTCGCCCTTAGTCGGCGAGCGGTACGGTACCCGCACCCAGCCCTGCCGGCTTACGATCCTTCCCACTGACCATTGGCCTGCCTCAGCCGGCTGAGCCTGCTGGAACGCCTCATGGCAAGCCCGCTCACCTACAGAGTTAGGTCGCAGTTTGTCTTGTCAGCGTCAGATTTGCCCATGTCCTGGGCCGAACTGGGCTGGGCTGGGTGTTGAGAGGTTGGCGCTGACCTGCCAACGCACAGCACTGGGACCCGGACTGGACGCCCAGAAGAGGCATGTGCCTGTGTCTGTGTCTGTGTTTCCTCCCTGCCATACAAAGCCCACAAGTACCGGTCATCACTCTGTGAATCCGTCCACTGGAGAGTTGCAGTGACATCTGGAAAGTCCAAATGGAGATCACCCCTTGGGTCGGCCGACTGGGTCAACTTGGCTCTTAGTCCGAAACAGAGCCAAAGCCTCCTCCAGACCCAGAGTCTGCCACAGTTGTGCTTCCAAAAATAACCCCCCCTGCTTGGTGAAATTGGCTGGGATGAGCCGAGGCCTGGGGCTGGTGTGCGAGATTGGGGCGCAGGCATGTTGTCGTGAAAACGCTAGCACGGCGTTGGCCGCCTTTTGGTCTCCAGCTCCCTCTCCTTTGTTCAGCCGCCAGGGTATGGAGGCATGGCAGCTGTCAGCAACAAAACGGCTTCACTCCGCTCCTAGTTTTAAGCCCCCAACTCTAGGGCTCAATGCGAGGCCACTGGTTCGGAAAATCTGACTGCATCGTGGTGCCTGATAAAGATGCATCGATAGCCCTCAGTCGACGAGCAATACGGATGCGTCCTGGCCCGAACCGTATCCATGGCGTCCAGGCTCTTCTGCGTGTAAGACATGTTCGCCGCCTCACGTCAGCAGCTTATGGGCGGCCCGCCCAAATGGGCTCGTTGTTCCCCAGCTCTATTCTCTCAAGAAGAAACGCCCAGAGACGTTTCCGGCCGGGGACACAGCTCAGGCTCGCAAATGCCGCGATTCTCAGACATAATTCCTTTTTGGCCAAGGGCTTATCCTGAAACCCCTTGGTGGAGATAATCGCGAGATAATCTGTGACGACCGACCCTCGACAATATATGTAAGGCCAGCCGCTGTGAAGATCGTATTCCTCTGCCAACAACAATATCGACTTTGCTTGAGGGAGCGCACGCACAGCTTTGGGCCACAGCTTTGCCCTACCACACGTTACATGTGTCCTGGATGAGGAAATCTCCGGGTGGCCATGTCCCGTGTTGAACAGTGGACCAATTTGACTTGCCATCACGATCTCTCGTGCTCGACCCCGAAGCACGTAGCTCCCGTGCTCGGTTCACCACCCGAGACATCAGCCACTGGCTGTATTATCGAAGCATCTCAGAGTCCGTGTCACCATGCATTGGGACGGGAAACGACATGTGCTACCCTAAATGGCTGTCGTTCCCCGGCCATGGCCCGCTGAATGTCTGTATTCATGCTGCGGCGACGACATGACGACGGCCGAGAAATGTTTATTTCTGCATCGGAGTCCCCAAGTCTTGAAATATTGAAAGTGACGTGTTCTTCGGCTCCCCACGTAATCTAGTAGACGCTATCTGGAATCAAACAGCAGGTGTTGTTCCTGGGCCATCGGTAAGTGGGCGTGACAGCGCACCGAGGCAACGGGATGTCGAGTTCCATTCTCAGCCAATATGAGCCTTTGTGTCCAACGACGGGACGTCATGCCACATATCAGCCACCGTCGCTACCGGAAGGGAGTGATACCTCTGGTGGACGGTGAATGGAGGATTGCATCTATCACGGTTGCGGAAGCATCTCGCCTGGCTTGATGCTTGGTGGCCCAGTCCGGTTAAGGCTCAACGGCCGTGTGAGTGACAGCCAAGAACATGTTATACTTGGACGACAAGCCTGATCAGCAGCGAAGAAACATCCAAACCCAGGAGTGGTTAATAAAGACGATCATTATCGGTATAATACAGCTGGATATAAGACGCACGGTGAAATGGCAAGATTTTCGCGTGCCCTGCAGCGTAGCATGCGTGATCCGGAGAGAATTAGAAACGGGATCACACCTAACGTAGTAGGGTAGGAAACATCAGATTTCCAACAGGGACTGAGTAAACTCGCCCACTGGGTTGGACGGGAACAAACAACTCCATGTCAATATGTTTGGAACAAACTTCTGGACCTGCAAAGTGAGATGAGGCCAACAAAGCGGCCGCATGACTGTGCTGTGATTCGTCGATGGGCAAATGAGCCACTGGTTGGCTTGAGATGCGTTGTTGCTGGGCGAGCCATTCAAACAACACCAAGCACCGCAACCGCCTTCGACAAGACGGATGCCCTCGCTAACGACCACAGCCACTGCCACGGCAGAGATTCACCGCATCACGCCGTGGTCAGGTATCTCTGGAATGCCTTCAGGCGGGGACCCGACTCCTCCGCAGGGTCCTGGATCGGGGGGTTGTTTCGAACTGAGGGACGCGCGTGCGGGCAAAAAAAGAGTGTTTCTGCGACGCCCGCCCGAGTCTGGCATGTAAACTCGCGCCACTCACTGGCCAGCCGGTTGAGAAAGAGGGTGGTGGAGAGGAGTTTGTGCTACCCACGGGTGGATTTCGCCAAGTGGAGGAGGGAGGCCTGATGAGAAGAGGCCTTTGTCGTCGTGGTTGGCCAGACCAAGGCATGGATCTAGATGATGGGGATGGCGAGCATCGCGAGGAGGTGTTTCTCGCAGCTTATTCGATCGCTGCCGTTGGTGATGCCTGCAGGGCTCTGAGCCTCTCGAACCGTACCATCGCAGTACGTCTCCGTCGGTAGCTGTCCGTAGTTGGTCGTAGGTTGGTTGCATCTATCCATCCTAATCCGGGCCGCCCTGCTGGTGTTCACCTGAAGCTGGTTGATGGCCTGCGGTACCTGAGGTATAACCTGGGCTCATTCATGCTTGGACCAGGGAAAGAGATGGGAGGTACTCGGCGTTGGGAGGAAACCGCTCGTCCAGCGAGGTACCGGCCCAGTGCCCAGGTTCGTCGAACTGCACAGTGCATATCCGTGATGATCAGGGGCCTCAAACACTGGGCTGTGGGTTGTGGCCGGGATGACCAAGGGCATTCCACACAATCACCGACCCCGCGGACGACAGAATCAGGGGCAGCGGCACCATGGCACACGGTGCGAATAGATGGCGCGCCGTTTAATTGTTTCGCTATGGCCGAAAGGATCCTAGTGTGGCGGGCTGCCCCTGTCACCCCGTCCCCTCGTGCTTCCAATGTGGTTGCAGCGCTCGCCCAGTCGGTCGCAAGACCAAGTTCCCGGCGCTTTCCTTGACTCTTTTCTTTGATTTGAGTGAGAGTCTTGCCTCCAGGCCCTCTTCGATTTCCCTCGCTCCTTCATCGTTCTCCCCGTCAAACGATCGTATCCCGCACGCACGCACGCCAATCCATCGACCGTCAACCGTCAAATCGACTCGCGCGGAGCCTCCGACGACTCTTTTACTTCTTATCCATTCGCTTCGCTACCTGAGCCGTCGCCTTGGTCGATTATGTCTCCTTCTTACGCCTCCTAACCAGCCTTCTTTTCATCCGAGCTAGCCTCTGAATCCACTCGTTTCTTACTCACTCTCCTCGCCTTTTCTCCCACCACTTTGCCGACTCTTCTCAACTCGAGCCTGAAAATATACTCATCTTTCTCGTGTGGAAAGGACTCGGCGAACCGTTCGATCCTTGTTTTCTTTTATACTGTCAACCACCTGTCGCAAACCGCCATCGACATACACCCATCGCCAAGCCTACGCCGACAACCACCCAACTTAGGCTTGACTGATCATCTCAAGTGATCGACACCTGTCAATCTGGGGTTATCGATCACTACAACCTCTTACTAGCCTCTCATTATTAGATATCAACATGGACGGGCTTCACTACTTCTCGTCCAGAGGTCTGGATGGACCTGGATACGTCGTCGCGAGAGACTTGGATGAAGTCAGCATTGGTAAGTTAACACAACCCCCACCATGTGCCTGTCGATGGCTTCTGATCATGTTGTCTAGCGTACCAACTCGTTCCTCGAGACGGAAAGTGTATTCAATGCGATGAAAGCACCGAACTTGAATGCCCTAGCTGCCCCGAAGGCAGTGAATGCCGATTCACCGTACCCCTCGAGTGTCAGAAGTGCCCTACATCATTCTGCGACAAGAAGTCGGCATCCACATCCGAAAAAGGCTCGGACGGCCCAAACATCGGGGGTATTGTTGGTGGTGTTGTCGGTGGTGTCGTTGTGATCGTCGCCATCACATATCTAGTATGGAGGTTCTGTGTCCGACCCAAGAGGTCACAGATTCCCACTTCCATCTACGTTGAAGACGTGGATGCCCCTCAAGGCTCAGAGAAGGATGCTGCCTCAAGGGGAACCCGGCCACCCTCGACACACACCGTTCACTCGATCGCTTCTACCGTTCTTACCCGAGCCTCCAACATTATCCAGATCGCCTACATTCCCGGCGTTACGAACCGAGCGACTCCTACATCACCGAATGTTCTTGTCCCCCCCGTTCCTCCGATCCCCATGCACCACGCCGAGGCCGCTCGAGGCCAAGGAAACGACGACCAGCACTTCTTTGTTCCCGGTGACCTCCGAGACTCAACCTACTCTGGTCTTTCTGGCTACTCTGACCGAACCTCATACGCCCGCACCTCGTATGCACCTCGATCGAGCGTTGCTTCTACCATCTACGGAAAGCAGGCCCAGGTGCTCACGCCCGCCCAGACTGGAATGCGCGCCAAGCCCACAGTTGTCAGTGTTAAGTCCGTTGGCAACAGCAGCATCGAGAGCAATGCTCCCCCAGTTCCCAGCATCGACTTTGGAAAGTTCGGCGGAGGTCGTCCCAAGAGCGGTGCCAGTGCCTTCAGCGTCGGCTCGACATTCCTCAACAGCGCCAACACTGCTACGCAGGCTCGTGCACAGGTTGTCAAGGTTGGAACACTGAAGAAGGTGGACATGGGAAGCAACAAGTCCGAGTCGGGCTCATCATCAGCATCATCATCAATGGGAACCTCGCGGCCCACAACACCAAGCGCGAACGCTACTCGAGACTCGAGTGCCATCACCATCATCGAAGACTCCCCTTCAGTAGACCAAGGTCCCTTCTCGGACCCTCCTGACCGACCGAGCCCTCACAAGTCCAACAAGGCACCCAGCCTCGGAGCTGTGATTGAGGAGTCGGCAGTCGAGAACGAGAAGCCCGGGTCCTCCCAAAGGCGGGACAGCAGTCCGTTCGGGGACCAGCACGCGACAAGGGAGTGATGATGGAATTTCCTTGTCGTTATATATCAGAGTATTTTGTTTGAACATGTCACGAATCTAGTCTCACGTTGGATAGAGGACATCTCTCACAACCTGCTTTTCTTCACTTCAATGTCAATTTTTTCTTGGATAGACAATTCCGGATCGATCGAAACTGGGATATAGCAACCCCCCCTTTTTTTGTGTTTACAATTCAAATAGCGGCGACGGTTCTTGGGTATGGACTATGGCGTCATGGAAAGGGAGCCGCGGCAAATGGCTCCGTGGATGCCAGGAGGTTATGGAGGTCTCTATGTGTCTATTGAATAGAGATGATCTATCACGTACATGCTCTCTTGTTGATATGGATGATTTGTTTGGTGTGTTTAGCATGTGAGCCTGACATTGTGAGAAGTCTTGTTGTTTGGTAGTCAAGGCTCGATCGTGGGAGTCGTTGCCATGTCTCAGCTTGGAGATTTGATCTTGACTCGAGGAGACTTGGTCAGGAGGCAAACTATTCGAGATGACGAGTCATCCTTGGCAGAGTCTTCCCTTCTTTGGCAGCCTTTCGTCCTACTGCGGCCGCTTATGATGGCTGATCGTGCGTCATGAGATTGTGACGAAGCCATCGTCAGTTCTCGGCCACTACCAAGGCTAGGTTGAGAGCATCACTGGGCCGATAGTATCACTAGGCCGACATGATGGCTCAATGACACCAAGTTCCCCGACCGACATGATTCGTGACTTCGGGAGTTGAAAAAGAGGCGTACAGTTGTTGTCAAGTTAGGTCTGGTCTGGAAAACAAAGCCATGGCATGGAATGGAAAGCCGTTGACCGTCAGGAAAGAAGAAAAGCTTCTTGGGGTTGATGGTGAAACGAGCTAGAAGAGGGTGGGTTCATCTCCTTCTGGTCGTGGCGAAACATTGGCTTCTGGTCGGTCGTCTCGACGTTGTTCTGCCACCTTTTTTCTGAAGGGGTGTGTGAATGTGAATCTCGTGATGATGAATGGGGGAACGTTGTGTTGGTCTTGGAAGTCCTCATCTCTAGACAAAGCCAGCCAGCCATTCTTTGGCCTGCCGCCTTTGCTAGCTAGCTAGTCCAAGCCCATTGCCTGTTTGCTTAGCACTCTGACATGCATTCAATAGATCGGGGACATTGATATCCCGTCATGACTCCCTGGCCGATCCAGCGCTAGTAGTCTCGATGTCCCATGTCCGGGGGGAGGAAGAGGGGGAGGGTTTAGCGCTACCGTCCAAGAGGCTTTATTATTGATCGGGGAAGATGGGAAGGCTTTTTTGACTTTATCCGCAACTAACCTAGGTACCAACAGAAGAAGAACCCCAACATGGATGAGCTTTCATGCAGGGCTGATTCTGAAAAAACTGTTGAAGGAAGCTTGGTAATGCAGGTGATGACGGTTTAGGAGATTCGGTCATGTCGTTCAACTCTTACGTGTGAAGGGCCTTGGAGGTACCATTAGCTTAGTATCCATTCGTGTCTGTCCGTATTGTCTTCCTCCAGGGTTCATGTATCCATCAATTCCTAGACCCCGGTTCCGGGGACCCAATCTCCCCTGTTCCCCGAATTTTCCCTGGTTCATTCTATCAAAGAAAAAAAGTTTCCTCTCTCTTTTCTTGTACCCCCCTGATCACCTTCCCCCTTTGGTGTAATTCCGTTATTCTACCGGAATGAGACGAGGGAACAGCATAGGTAGGGTACCATGGAGATGGGAAAACGTTCCATGTCCTGCTCCGAGGACCACCCCGTGCCTAGGTCCGCAAGGGGTACAGTAGGCCCAAGCAATCCTTGGTCCCGCGTGTTAGCCTCCGATCAGCACACCGTCCGCCGGCCGGACCTCCTCCGGCGTTGACGCCGTCTCGGGGAGTATTTGGTAGCGCATGAGGGGGGGGGGAACGATTGGAAAACTTGCTCGGGTCTTGTTCTATCCGAAGAACGAGAAAGAAAGAAAGAAAGAACTAAAAAAAAAAAAGAAAGTGTCCTCTTTTTTACTTTTCGGTGGTGAATCGTTCAGCCAGGGGGAGAGACAGCAGGAGTGGAGAGGGGGACCCCTTTGCGCGATGCTACCGAAAAGGCTGATTGTTCAACGGCGCGGTCTTCGGGGGTCGAGCCGGTAGCATCGGCATCGGATGCTTCTGTGTTAGTGAAGGAGGCTAGAAGCGGTGGAAGCGTCTACTATCTTGGACGATCTGCAAGAGACACAACGAAAAAAGCCGCATCAAAGAGACGAGAGGCCAAAGGAGGGACTTTTTTTTCCTCCATCGCTCTTGTTTCCGTTCGTAGCAAAGGCCCGGCCGGCACTTGATGAGCCTGTCATGTTGAAGCATTTTATTTTCTAGAGGACCGGGCATGTTATTAGTCTTGTTTGACAGCTTTCTTTCCAGATCTGATTGCTCAACGTTACGGAGACCAATGTCCATCATGGGCTTGTCTCTCTGCCCCCGTTTGCCATGTATGTATGTTTCTCTCGACCCTGCATCTCCCAAGGTAAAGGCAAAGCGCCACCATCTGCAACCCCCAAATCGTGTTCCATGTGTGTGTGTCGTCACAACGTGAGTACTTTGAGGAGAGAACAACAAAAATACAAGACAAGAGCCCACACCCTTGGCGCCAACTTGAGAGAATGTGAGAGGGATCATGGTTGAACAGGTAGGCCCTTGCGTGGGGGGATGAAGAAGGAAAAAAAAAAAGGTTCACAACATTGGAAAAAAGGTGTGGAACAAAAATCAACAGATAGGAAAACTTGACCATGTTTGTATCGAGTACACGCACACACAAGCATCTTATCCAGGGAACCTTTGTGGCATGGCAGCTAGACACCGTAGATTAGTTAAGAGCCAACCTCTGCCTTTTCCACCACGCACAGTATGTACGTAGCCTATCCCCCACCAACACAGAGACATCCCGTCCCCATGGCATGGCATGGCATGGCATGGCATGGATGGATGGTGTCAAGAGAACCCCCACCTCTGATGGACCGACACGCCCATGAGATTTGTTTGGGATTTGGGTTCGACAGCCCTGCCCTTTGGTATCCCCCCCCAAGGGCCACTGTCACTGCTACTGTTGCTCTGCTCTGCTCTCCTTCCAGGGAAGCACTTCGCGATATGATACATGATGGCCCAGACACACGAGCTTCAGCTGATTCCGCATGACATTAGCTGGGGGGAAACCGTTTCGAAATCGTCATCAGAAACAACCACGCACGCGGCTGCGCCCATCTACCTACGTTACCTACCGAATGGGAATCGCATGTGTCTCTCCACAGCTTTGCCTGCTCCGTGCGCCTCACACACAGGGATCGATCGCCTACGACAACATGCAACGCAACGCCTGCTCGTCAAAGTGTCAAAAGTGCGCCCATGTAAATACAGTATCCGTACACTACACTACACTACACTACACTCAAATGTAAATGTAAATGAGGCTAGGTCTCGATTCATTCACTCATTCCAATCCGTGGATGGGGCCGTCCGCTAACCAAGGGTCCCTCCATCCCATGCATCCCCATCCCATCGCTAATGACACAACTACAACTTCCCAATACAGGGGATCATCCAAATTCTCGGTGCTTTTCAGGTCATCTTCATTTCATCTTGGTCTTGTATGTATGGCGAGCCGTCGTTTAGATAGGTACATCGGATCGGGCCAGCTGCCCACGCGCTCCCACGCTTCCAGCTCCATCTCTTCACCCCCTGCCCTCCTCTGCATCGCTTGCTGCCAGATCCAGCCGCCATGGCCAGCTAAGCCACCCCTTCCGCCCCTAGATGTGAGCATGGACAAGCCAAGATTATGCATTCTGCTACCCGCCGTTCGCACTTCGCTTGTCCTGTTCCAGAACAGCCTGTCCCTGCCCGCCGAGGGGCACCCGTCTTTCCATGGGGGCAAGGCTTGAAACACGTCAAACCCAGCCATCATGGACATTCGAGTTGCTCGACCTCGATCAACTAGTTCCTCGTATCCCCTCCCCAATCGAGTCATGCCAGAACGAAACGTCGTCGTCGTCTTGTCCCTCCCTGCCAGGGTCCGTTCGAGAGTCGACTGCCAAACAGGAGACCGCTGACAAAGTAGACCACAAACGTGCAGTCGAGATTGAGAGTTGAAACCCGAGAAACCCCAGGGCATAGATAGACAGATAGCCAAGCAAGGTAACCAGGGCAGGGTAGCTTTCCAGAACCTACGTCGTCATACACGACTGTGAAAAAACCCCACGATTGACAGACAATAAACGCCTCCTAGGTCTTGGTCGTAAATTTTGGAAATAAGAATAGTATAAATGTCAATAGATAACCTAGCGCCCCAAGAATATGCCTCTTTTTGTTCGTACGCCATTCGCCGGTGCGGAACTGCTTCTGCTTTCGTTCGTCGTTCGATGCTGCGTCGTCATGCCGCCCTCGTCGTTGGGCAAATGGCCATCTAAAATTGCAGGAAAAGAATAAAGTCCGTCTCCCCGTGCCTCCCGCGGTGTCTCGCCAATCATCTCCAAGTCGGCGTGCATATCCCGTCGTGGTGAGGGGTCGCGCCATTGCCGACCCCTCATCCGCGGATGTCGTCGCCGGCTTCTCATCGCCGGCCCCCTTTGCTTTCTGGTTGTCTTCATTTTTTTTTTTACTGTCGTCTTATTTCCCTCCTCTTGATTGGCGGAAGCATCGCTTTTACAGTGCGGGCGTGGTCGCTCATAACACAATGCACTTGGACTTGCTTCGCTCGTTCTTCCTTCGGTGCCTATCGTCGCGATCACCGCCTCTCGCGTCGCCGTTGCCTGTTCGCGTCCGGCCACTGGACCTTTCCGAGGGTCGTGAAGATTGTTGCCGTTGCCGACGTAGGATCCTAACTACGTCGTAGAAGGCCTTTTCGACATTGATGCAGTTCTTGGCCGAGGCCTCGACAAACTCGCAGCCTAGCTCGCGTGCGAGGGCATGGCCTTCTTGCGTTGAAACTTCTCGCTCGGTGACTCGGTCGCTCTTGTTGCCGACGAGCATGATAGGCACGGGCAACTGGGGGCTGGCGGCAGAGATAGGTGAGCCGGGGTACGACGGCGACGAGGCGCACGACTCCTTGACTCGTTGAATCTGGTGATGAAATCGCTTAATGCGGGTGAAGGATGAGCGTGAAGAGATGCTGTAGACTAGGACAAATCCTTCGCCGTCACGGATCCATTGGTCTCGTAGCGCCGTGTACTCTTCCTGTCCGGCGGTATCGAGCACTTCGAGCATGCACGGCTGGCCGTCAATGACAACCTGCTTCCGGTATGAATCTTCGATCGTCGGGTCGTACTGCAACGGGGGTCAACTTCAACGTCCCATGCACTCGGTGCAAGCAAGCACAGGCAGGTAGATGAAAACTCACAGTCTCGACAAAGTGTTGCAAACATAGTTGGATGGTGAGAGCCGTCTTTCCCACGCCACCATCTCCCAATACCACCAGCTTGTACAGCACCATTCGGCCGGCCATGATGACGGCGACGGCGAAGAAATCGACGAGGGGGGAGAGGAGTCGATGCGAGAGGGAAGAGTAAACTCAAGGGGGGAGAAGGGTCCAGGCGAGGGAGGACCGAGGAGAGGAGAGGAGGAGGGTGGGAGAAAGGAGGGTGTGGTCGGTGATGAGGCTCTCGAGGTTAAGATTCGAGGGTGGTTGGAGTTGGTGAGGTCGTCGTCACGAGCGGAGGAGAGGCGAAGACGAGGGACGACGGGAGGAGGGGGTGGCTTGATGGAGCAAAAAGAGCTGTGACCCAGCAATTGCAGCTGCGGCGGCGGCAAGGCAGAGGCAGAGAGCGGAGGCGGAGGCGAGGCGACTGGAGGCAAGGCACAAGGCAGCGCGAGGCGGCAAGCAAGCAAGCAAGCAATCCAGAAGCAAGCAAGCGATGAGTGGATGTCAAACGGGCGAACGAGCGCCAGTGGCGAACAAACAGGAACTGATTTAGCAAGGTGAGGTAAGAGTAGACAAGGCAAGGCAAGGTAGGTATGGAGGTAGTGAGTGTATAACGCAGGTAGTAGTGTCCAAGAAAAGAGACGGAGGACTGGACAAGACAAGACAGGACAAGACAAGAGGGCAGCTCAAGTTTAGATGGATGTTTGGTCTAGGCGTCGACGTGGAGCTGGCGCTGGAGGCGAAGTTGGGAAAGACGGCCGGGTGGAGAACTTTTTTTCTGGTGCTTGCTTGGTGCTTGTGCTTGTGCTTGTGCTTTGCTTAGGTGCTTGGTGCTTAGTACATCCGTCCCTACCTTTGGATGCGTATGCGCACTGGTACCTCCATACTTGCTTGGTGCTGGGAGGCCCATGGCATCCATCCAGCAGGCATGGATCCATGGATGGCATGGAGCCCATCCACGCCCGCGGGCGGGGCGCCAGGTTTTACCAAGTACCTGGGTTGAAGGTACCCATGCAGCACGGGGACGCAGCAGCGGTACTCGTCAGCCCGGGCCCAGAGGGGAGCTAGAGGACTTCCGGGGTCGCTTTAGGGGGGGCACCAGCAGCAGACAAGCCACCTCACCTCGCAGAGGGCCTAGTACCTTGTGTGGGCGATTTACCTGCCCCAGAGGTACCCTCTGTCGGTTGGGCATTGGCCAGAGGCAGAGGGGAATGCAAGAGCACACCACTCCCGTCCGTCGAGGGCGGCCAGGCCAGGACCGAGATACCTCGAGATAGAGTGACGGGGACTCGCGGACGGGGACCCTGAGGTCGGATGGAGCAGAGGAATTAGGGGGGGTGAAGGGGGACATGGCAAACCTCCACTGAGAAGGGGGGGGGAACAACACCCAAGAGGAATCAAATCACCTCGACGTCGCAGCAGCAAACAGTAGCAGGTACTCGGTAGACCTGGATAGGATATCGGCTCGGTGGGCGAGCCCGAAGAATGGGAGCGAGCGAGGGTACGAGGCCTTTGGAGGCTTCTGATAGGCGAGGGATGAAGCCGGAAGGGTGAAGCGGCGGCGGACGACGTGCACCCCCTGGTCACCAAAAGCCGCTGCTGGGCGACTCCTCTTCACCTTGGGGATTGTGTCCCCTTGTTTGGTGGATAAGCAAGCAAGCAAGCCAGCATCTGGTCTGGAGCATTGCATTGGTACTCGAGCGGTGCTGCATGGGAGAGATGCTTGTGCCTGGATTATAGAGAGATTTGCTCGTTGAGCCTTGTCCTGCACAGATGGGCGGTTGAATCTTGACCCAAGAGCGCTCATGGCATCCATCAACAACAAGCAATGCGTCTTGCATGAGCAGCACCTCGCTCATCCCTGACGGCGCGGGCTGGCAGGGCATGGCATCTCGTCCTCAACAGGCCTCAGAACCGTCCATCGGCAAGTACCCGGGAGCCCGGGTCACGGCTCGGTTGCGGTGCACCGTCGCGGCGCGCGGGCGACTCGACCGGCGATAGGATAGATACTTGGCGTCGTCGGCCTTGATCCGTACTATGTACAGTAGGAATCAAGGGAATTGGAACATTACCCGCGCTACGACGGCGCTGGGCTGTGAGGTAACTTGAAGAACCATCCTGACTGGGTCAAAGACGTGCCTTAGTGGTTAGAGTGGGGGCATTTGGAGGGCTTGGGGACAATCTTGTTGCTGTCGCAATTCTTGTCACGTCTTTTCTCTCGACTCTGGGATTTTCTTGATGGGATCTTTGTGAGAGAGGGGTTAGTACAATTGCAATCCGATACACGGAGCAGGTTGTGGATATTGAAAGTGACCAATGTCAATCGAGTTGATGTGAGTGAAGAAAAGAAAGAAGAAGTAAAAAATCTTCACGGGTCTTTTTTTCTTCTTCTTTCTTTGCTTCTTCTTTGTTGCAACGTCCGAGGTTGCGTTTTTCCCCCTTCTTTCCTTTTTCCACCCTAAAATTTTGCTTCTTTCCCCTACTGCAGCAACCTGGTGGTTGCAGCTTGCAGCAAGCACGCAGGAAGGGCCAGGTGGTCGCAGGACTGGCGAGTGGTGTGGTTGTTGTACCTGGCCTTCGTCAACCAGAACAGACTCCGGTCCCTGCAAAGTCCCTGCGAGGTACTGCGACACCTTGCCGGCGGAGGCTTACACTGGGCCTGGTGCTGAGATACCGCAACTTCACCTGCAGGTTACCTCGCAATCTTTTAGCACGATGCCCCGAGGGGACAGGGTCCTGGTCTCCCCGGGAAGTCCAGTCCTAGGGGGGAATAGCGAGGTTTGGGGAGGAGCAGCCCTGGAGAAGGGGTGGTGGCCTGTGCTGAGGCAGCTCTGGGTGACCTGTTGGATGGAAGCTGCCCTGCTGTCTCGGCCTGGATACTTGACCAGGGGAGCTTTTTGGAACTGGAGGGGGTTGTTTGGCGATGTTTACACTTGACTCCACGCATGTCTACGCTGCTGCTGCATGGTGGAAATATCTTCCATGCCTGGCGTAATTGTCGGTCAACAACCTTGGCGGGCCAGACATATTGCTGAGCCGATTCATGAGCTCATCAGCTGCAGCAAATGCAACAACTGCATGGAAGATCGCACAATGGTAGAGAAGGGAAGGGAAGGGCACATGAAAAATCTTTTCACGACGAATCGATGCAAAAGAAGCGACGAGCAACAAATCACGGATCCCAGCAGTTCCAGAGCCGCGCTTGTCGGCTCCAGCGACCGGCATTGGCGGGTCGTCCAGGTTGGATCCCCCTTCAGGCTTCGGGTTCTTTCAGAGCAAACCCGCCCAGGGAAGGGAATGGATGAATCATGGATCCAGTCCTGGTCTCTAGGCAAGCTCCAATGCCCAAGCTGTGTTGGCCTCTGCTCTGGTGATGGGCGGTCCTCCACTCTGGGGAATTTTTGTCCCTGTCGACGTTGATCTTCCCTCTCATGCCGGCTTCTGAGAGCTCTCCACCAAAAAATCCGAGGTTGGAGAGAGGCTGGAACGTTGGGCACCAGCCGAACCCGGCCTGAGGGGGCGGGCAAAGAAAAAAAGGCTTGTCCCGTTTTAATGACACGGCGCAACCCCAAAGATGGAGCCATGGATCGCTGTCGACGACGCCGCCGCCGCCGCCTCCTTCTCCTTCCCTCGGTCCTGGTCTCGCCCGGCGGATGAGGGTGAGTTTGAGGGTCAGCATCAAGATTACTTCGGCGTCGAGCGTCCCATTCCAATTCGGTCGACCGAGTCAGCTGGGTCCGGTTTGGCCAAAGAGGACGCACAGGACGGCCTCCGTGATGTCGTTGCTTGGTCTCTATGGACGAAACGGCTTCCCGGGGGTCGATTTCAAGATAACGACAGTTGAATCGTAACTGCATGGTTGTATCCCTGACCAAGGACCCTCCCCAGAGGGGGCTCTGGCCTCTCTCCAAGGTGGCGCAAAAAGGAGGCTTTTCACTTTCACGATCCCCCACAGGGCACGCACAACCACACGACGGGGGCGCTGCGCTGCGCTGCAAATGAGGAAGCCCGGTTTACTTGATACCCTCTGCTTGGCACCATCTACCAAGTCAGTCCACCGCATAATGTTCCGAAAAAAACGACTGCCTGGCAGAGCTATCCCACGTCGTACGCTACATGGGGCGCCGCCTTGCCCGTCTCGGTAGGGACCCTGCTTCTCTTTGCTGTCTCTCCCTGAAGCTCGCCCCGGCCTCTGGCTCTGCCCCGAAACAAGATGGAGACGGCCGGGACGCTCCAGACAGACAGCCGCCCGGCCACGAGTCGTTGTGCGACATTCTGGGAGGTGGCAGTGCTGCAATGGGCCGGGCACCATCCGTCACTCCAACTCGCGGGTTGGATACACAGAGTCAGTCAGGATGGACAGACTCGACAACGGGAGACCATCACAGGCATTGCACCACGCACCGCACCGCACGGGTGCTGTTGCTCCGTGCTTCACCCGCATACCCGCCCGCGGGCGTCTATCTGGTCTCGTCACTCCAGTCGTGTGCCCATGCTCGTCGGCCGGCGGCCCAGACCTTGACCCTGCCGTGCGCCTGCACAGCGGCTGGCACCGCCAGGGGCTGGTGAGCCTCAGCATCCTCGGGGTGCATCATGGCTCTCGTGTGCTAGTTAGTTGTCTTGTCCTGGACCTGCCTGTTTGCGATCGACTCTGGGCATTGGGACATGGGAGAATTGCCTATGCTGGTGGTGGCCAATCCCCGCAGACACGTAAGAGTCGAGCAACCTGATAGCCTCATGGAGCAAGATCAGAAGAGGGTTCCAGGCATAATCCTAGCATTGGATCAAACCGTCATGCGAACCGTCCCCTCGACGTAACCCCGAACGCGTTTGTCTCGACTGCTTGGATCTCGTCGTGTCTGACACCCCGCAGTGACATCAATGAGCCTGTGAGTTGTACAGACACACGTGCCAGGTACCTGTCGGCCAGGTATCTTGTCTCGTCGTCTTGGAGTCTCCTTATTCAGATATTTCCATCCGTAGGTCGTTTGGTGACACCCGTTGGTCAGGCCGGGTATATTTGGGATTGGATTCGATGCAGGTCCAGCCGGGCCAGCGGCCCCATTTTACCCCACACCGAAACGTCAACGTCCAAACCTACAGTACGTACAACCTCCAACTTGAACGTCCAACCGGTTTTGCACATGGAAAAAAGCCTCCGGGACAACGCAGAATAGCATGATTCTGATTATGCGGGAATATTCCTTCGCTCTCGCCTGATGTCATTCATCCTTTAGGCATCTCCTCCAGCTTCCAGTCCTCATTCTATCGCTCGCGCCCCTTCAGCTCTCGGAGCTTAATGGAGCTACCAAGGTCCTTAACACGCACCCCGGCCTTATAGGACCGATTGACATCCCATCCATGGATCCTCCTCCGTCCCTCCCAACGGGCACGCTCTGCCTGTCCAAGTTAGATACAATATCATGGTCTAACCACGTCATGAGAAGCTTCTCAAGCCTAAATCAACCATGAAGGGGAGTTTGCTACTCGGTCGTATCCTCGGACCGCGGTGCGCACCCATGGGGTAATCTTGACGTCTTTTTCCCCAGACTTTTTTTTTCCCTTCCTTCCCTTCCCCCCCTTCTGCGGCGGTTGTAGCCGGCTAATTGGTTGGTCTTCAAGACCTCATTAAAGACTTCGGGTGTTTGTGGGATCAGAAGCCCGTCTCTCGGCCCTAGATGCCTCTTGAACCGGCCACTTTCGCTCCTTTCAACACCCGGCATCCCAGACTGGCGGATGTGCTATCCGGCGAGCCCGGTCAGTTGGGCTTCTGGGGGGGTTTTCTTGTCTGGGGTTTCCTCCAGGTTTGGCCAGCTTTTTTTTTTTTTTGCGGGGGAACGAACGAGATGGGGTTGCTGTTGGGCAATATGCATCCCCTTCTTCCTACGGGCCTACGGCTGATGCGTGCCATGACGCCGCTGGTATCTTGTACTTTACAGGCAGCTGTTTTTCTCTCTTTCCAGTCGTGAGATTAGCGGGTTGTTGGCGCAGAGCAAAGTTGAACAAGACGCTTTTGTGTTTTCAACAGTCAGGGAAATAGCCTCCAATGTCGCGTGAGCATTACGTTAAAGGCACGCTTAGTTAACTTGTTAGTCTTGTACGGACGGACACACTTCGCTAAAGTCGACCACTTGTTTCTGTGGTTGGCTTGAGACACTCAACGGCTTCCGCACTTGTCGGTCTCTTCAGGTACACACACTCTTTCTCTCTCTCTCTCTTCCCTGTCCTTCCACATATGGGATATCTTAAATTGCCTCACCCACAGCGTGCCATTCCCAACGGCTGCATCTAGAGTCGCATACTCCACACACCCTCTCTTCACTTGGTCCGGGGAAAGGCCATGGCTTCTTCGATGGCCTCTGAGCGAGGCCGAGTCTTTGCCCCCCCTCCCCCTGCCAATGCAACCCATGGCTTCCCAGACGGCTGGCTAGTGTGCTTCTGGGTCCGGGGGGCCTATGTGTCTGCCTTGTTGAAGCTCCTCATGGACTTCATGCCACTTGAAGTTGCAAGCCTTCGGGCCGGTACGCTCCAGGTCACATATCTGATGCATCGCCCGCGTCGGCTTTGTGACCGAGCCAACAATCCTTGACACTTTCACAAGTGATTATGGGGTTCGTTAGCAGCAGCACATGTCATTTCTGGTATTGTTGGTGTTGTATGAGCATATGCATCTGGTGGCGTATACTGCGAGACTATCTCGAACCACACACACAATGCCTGTGATGGCCTCAAAAAGACGACAAGGAGAAAAGACAAACAATCCATTCGGCCGAGCCACGCCGAGAGTTTCGGAAACATTCGACTAATATCTGGCTTGCTGCACGAGAAGAAGCTCCGACGCACAATGTACGCCTGGTCTATCAGCTAAGGCACTCGCTCACCAACTCGCATACAGCCACAGTTTACCAGTCATGTAGGTACCAGCCTGGGCATTGGGGCTCCCCCCTGTTTGACTAGGTATTCTTCTCTGCCGTTTCTTGTCCTGGGACAACACACCTCAGGCTAGCTCCCTGAGCTTACGGGCAAGGGTCAGGAAGCCCTCCTCCTCCTCCGCGATCCAGAGGTCGACCCAGTCCTTGGCTTGCTGATACCTCTCGTCGTCCTTGGCCCATGCCTCCTCGTCCCGACGCTCCACGTATACCGTCCTCAAGCCACATGCCCTCGCGCCGGCGAGGTCGTTGAGGTGGGTCGCCACCATGGCGACCTCGTGCGGCTCGACGCCCAGCTCGCGCGCTGCGCCGAGGTAGACGGCCGGGTCTGGCTTGTACGTCTTGAAAGTTTCGGCTGAGAGGATCCCGTGGAAGCCCAGGTTTCCAAAGTCGTCGAGGTCCCTGAGCAGGGCGAGGTTGCCGTTGGAGAGCGTGCTGGTCTTGTATGTCTTGCCCAGCTCTCGGATTCCGTCCGACGAGTCGGGCCACGGTGTCAAGCGATGCCAGACGAGGCTGAGGGATTCGATCTCGGAGGGTTTGAATAGGCCAGTCAGGTTCCAGCTCTCGAGAAGATCGACGAGGCTGTCGTGGTGATGCTGGTCGATGCTCTTCCAAGAGTCCTTCTCCTGGTCGTAGCCAAGTGTGAACTTGCTGTAGGAGTCTCGCCACTCCTGAGCAAAGCGGCCCCAGTCATCTTCTTTGAGTTCTTCTAGGCGAGATTTCAGAGTTTGAGGGAGGTCGGAGGACAGTTTGCGATAGGCTCTCAAGGTGAGTTCCTCGGTGACGGATGATCGCCAGTCGACGACAGTCCCGAAGACGTCAAAGGTAAGGGCTTTCACCTTGCTGAGTGGTGAGATGGCTCCCGGCGACATGGTTACTGATGTGCTTGGTTAGGTGTTCCTTCTCGATGTGCTTCGTTTGAAGAGTATGTTGCTCTTCGGTTCTTGGCCGATGATGATTGCGCAATGAAGTAGGTAGTCTAATAAGCGTCACATGATACTCTGCGCCCTTCTGATGACGATGTGAAGTGGACTCAAGGCATCGACGACCTCGGTTATGGCTGGAGAAGAGGAGTTTAGTCGGATAATGGCCGAATGATTACTGATAAGCAAACATCACGTTTGTTGGATCGAGACGATTGTGAATGAGGTCTGTTGATGGTCCATCGCCTTGTTTCAGGTGTTTGTGTCTAGGGTAGCCAAGCTGTGCCAATTCCGGCGATGACAAAGCCACACACAAACAATTGACTTTGTCCCAGCCTTTCACCTCAGCTTCAGCTGAAGATTTTCTAACCTTCTCTTGAATATGGCGGTATTGACGTGGTGTCAACAGGGAAGTTGTCTCGCCTACGATCGCGTAGAGGCTTACTACCAGCGTAACCTCGTCATATCGGATAACGGCAACTCGTTCCTTGCTTAGTGGCGTGTAAGCCGAAACATCAGAGCATTTATAGTCGCCCACCAGGACCTTCGCTTTGACTGTTCCCCAGGCCACGTCCATCAAATAAAGACGCGGTAATGCCCAGGGACTCGCTCTCAACCAGCCCTTCATCATTACTCTCGACACATAGGCATCCCGTCACCATGAAACGGCCACAGGACCACTTCATTGGGCGTCACTATGACGCAGAGCGCAGCACCGGGCCTCTCAAGTTCCTGAATCCCACGAAACGGTACATGGTGGCAGGGAAGAGGCAGGTTGCTGCACCTGAAGTCGAAAGAGACCAGCTACCGCCGAGCGGTCGAGTTCCCAAGGTTGCCTATGTCTGGAGGAGTCGAGATAACAGAAAGGGACGACATGCACTGGCCGTCGACGTTGATCCCCACAAACACGAAAAGACCAAGAGCCCGAAGCCGACGAATACACTGGACCGGACTATGAAGGGGATCGCAAAGATGGTTATGAGATATCCGGTGTGGGACGTGTCCTACGATGTGGCTGTCATCTTCACTATAGGTATGAGCCGATCCTGACATCTGACACCTGGATATCTAAACAGGTCAAGGCTCCATCATCTGGGTCGTCAATGGGTTCTTCTCCTGGCTACCTGTACAAGACCCTTCGACAGAGTTCCCGGGCGAGACCGACTGGGCAAGCGGACTGACAGCTCTCGTCGGAGCCACAGTCTTTGAGGTTGGTTCAGTGCTTCTCATGCTCGAAGCCGTCAACGAGAACCGCTCAGACTGTTTTGGCTGGGCAGTTGAAGAGAGTGTAGACGGGGTCCTCCACCTCAAGACTGTCCACGAATGCAAGCACTCACATGCCCAGAAGAGGACCTTTGTCGCTGGCAAGTCTATCAGCCAGCATCAAGTGGACGAGCGCTCACCAGAAGATGGCCGCACGTGGGCATGGTGGCCAACCTGGTATGAACTGAGAACACACTACTTTCGAGAGATAGGCTTCCTCGCCTGCTCCTCGCAAATGTTTGGTGCCACCGTATTCTGGATCTCGGGCTTCACAGCACTACCGCCTATCCTCAAGAACCTCTCCACCCCGGCCCTCAACGGCGTCTACTGGCTCCCGCAGGTCATCGGCGGCACAGGCTTCATCGTCTCGAGCGCCCTCTTCATGGTCGAGGTCCAGCCCCGCTGGTACATCCCCGCGCCAGGCGTCCTCGGATGGCACATTGGGCTATGGAACTTGATAGGGGCCATCGGGTTCACCCTCTGCGGGGCGCTGGGCTTTGGCATGACGCAGCCAGGCGTCGAGTACGCGCTGACACTGTCGACGTTTATAGGCTCGTGGGCATTCCTGGTGAGTTTCCCCCACGCTCTCCATGAAAAGCATCGACCGGCTGAGATTCGCAGATCGGGAGCGTGGTGCAGTGGTTTGAGAGTCTCAACAAGTATCCGATATGGGTAGACCACAAGGTCCGGCGCCTTGAGCGGCAGTCTGACTGAGACGGCGCCCGCAAGAGAGGTCCCCGGGGGAAATCCGAGTGGCACTTCCGTCTCGACTCTCGTCTTTGAAGACGCAAGGCGCTCCGCCGTGGACGCTAGGCCCGCGGCCGCAGGTCAGGTCGCATACTACATCTCCACGAGGCGCGGCAGTAGAAGGCGGCCGGCACTTTGCCCCCATAAGCGCCGACATGATGCAGAGGACGGGCATCGAGGATGATGGTCTGATACACCGCCTACCGAAGGATGCCTCCGCGACCCTTGGAAGGACCCCATCAAAGACGTGATTCGTCGAGGTGTCAGTTACGGATAAAGCACGACTCGGAGGATCTCCTCCTACGCTCGATATTATTGCCTCAGCTACCTGCCAGCAAAGAAAACATCACTCCATCATGTGCCATCACCACTTGTAGGACTCCTGCCGGCAATGTCAGGATGGCTGACTGTGGGACTGAGATCGACTTTGCATACATGCACACGCAGTGACAGTTGTGAGCTAACCGGCCGCCGCATTACGCCGTTTTCGTGTGGAGCATCGCAGAAGCAAGAATATTGATACTCACCTGTGCCTGGGCGGGTCAATTCTCTGGTGGCTTGGTCAATTTGCTTGTTCAACGACTTGTAGGGAGCAGTGAGGCGAGGGATACAGGCGCAGATGGCCATGGCACAACATTATGACATGTTGTTCCGAACAGAATCTGTCCAGTCTCGGCGACTTCAGATGCCTTGGTTGAGTCATATGCTCAAATCTTGGTATCGTAGTTGAACATTGTTCTTGGGTTGCGGCAGAGATCCAAGGGATATGATTTGGCCTCTCGGTCAACACTCTCCAGTGGACACGAGAATAACCATCATAGCCAAGATGGGGATTTGGAATTGAGCATACATGGAACCCAAAAAGCCCTCGATTCCCACTCGCCCTGCATCAGCTGTCATAATGTTCCAGTGCTGGTGGGTTAACACACCATTGGCGCAGGAGGACGGTCAACACCGCCTGATATTGGCATCTTTGTCATTGAGTGCCCACAAGCAACAAAGTAAATACTACTCCGCAGTACCCCGTCCTGCCCTTGCTTTTTTCTCTCCGTAAACGTCAACTTTGACCCCGAGTATCCGTACACTTTTCGATACGTATCATCAGCGATGTAAGCGAATGTGTGGATCACGATAACTAGGTAGTATTCGCAGCTGGCAAGGAGTCAAGTGCAACGTATCTACCACATGACCTTCCCAAGCAGCAAACAAGAGCCGGAGAAATAAGCACGAGGCTACCTGGAGCCGGGGCGGCCGGATAGGGTGACGAGATCCTTCTTGGGTAGCTCGAGACATGCCTTTCCCATCTTTGCTTTTTCTACTACGTAACTTGGGTGTTTCACATACTCGTGAGATTGAGAGGGCTGGGCTTGTTGCAGGGGCCAACCAACTCGACTTGACAGGTCGTTCGACAAAGCTGAGTGACGGACTTATCTCTTCCGACCTCTCGGAAACGTCCCAACAGAGTGATGGTGAAAGCAGCTGATGTTCATGAGAAACACAGTGGGGCAACATGTCTAAGAGAAACAACCAAGTCGAAACAAGGCTAGGTGTGGGTTGTCTTCAACTAACATCAAATCTCTCCTTTTCTGAGCTGTAGGTACAAATGCCGAGCAGGGAGCTAATGGCCGATTGGGAAAGCAGCCGTGATCCGTCAATGAAGCCACGCGTTTCATGTGGCAATGAGAGCAAGCATTGGGCATTAGCATCGAGCATGGGCCACGAGGCGACGCGAAGACATGAACCACTCCAGCGGCGCCGAAGAACCCTTGGGCTAGTGCAGTGCTCGTCCGAGAAGGGAACAGAGTAGGAAGTTCGGGTGAATCTCTCGGGCGTTGGCAGGTCACATCGTGTCTTTCCAACGAGAAGGAAGCGAAGGACGCGAAGGACGTCGAAACCCATGTCGACAGCTGGACCGAGTGGAGCTCGTAAAGTAGCAAACAAGGCGGGCATGCTTTGCCCGAGGTCCGTCATCACAAGAGTCGCTTCTGGCGGTTGGCTTTTGCTACCTAGGCGAGGATTGCGTTATGGATCCTGAGCCAACTGCTGAGAATTGCTTCTTGGTCGAGGTCAACACGGGCCGCGCCTCGACTAGTGAGCATGAATGGGGCTGGTTTTGATGAAGGTGGTTCTTCAGAGAAGCTGGAACAAGGGAATCAGCCAGGACTAATTTCCAACTGCGTGTTTGGGGCGTCATCCATACGATGAAATGTGCCCTGTTTGCAATTAGAACCAGACGCTGGCGTAGGAGGGGGAAGATCTTGGGTTGTGCTCCCAAGAAGCGCACGTATCTGTTCCCGACCCCGACCGTCACGGGTGGCTTGCTTTGGTGAGGAAGACGCGGCCGAGAGAGGTAGCGTAAGCCAGATCACCGATAATGCATAGGGGATGGCGATAAGGCGGGGGGAGAAGACGTTCGGCAGTTTTCGCCATGGCTGATCTTTGCCGTCATGGGGCTCGCTTGTTTCTCAGGCCTCAATCACTTCGCAGTCGACAACTCTTGACGCCTGAATGATACGAGGCACGAGATGACGAGGGGTCAAGACCCCAAGCCTGGAACAGAGAGGTCAGTGATATCGATGCGGCATGCATATGACTTGCATCATCAGAACTCATTTTCTTGGGGATAAGGAGACTCGCGAGTGCCATGAGTGCTCAAGGCATAATCCCGGCTGAGCAATCTTGCTCTGAGAGGGCTGACAATCAAACTGAATCCATCCCAAGTGGAGCATCAGCAAGGGCTTGAGCAGCGGCCATCTGGGGTACAGCTCCGGTCATGGACTTATGTACGGGTGCAGGATGGGATATGCCATTGCCGTGCATTCGTTCGTGTCCATGGGCCATATGTTGGCCAGGGTGTAAGCGAGCATCTCTGCGCGCTGAGCCCCTCGGAGTGGCCTGGACAACCTCTGTGATAGAGTGGCTGTTAAGAGCCGCGCAACGTCTCTTATGAACGAGGACTCGAGAGTATTTTAGGAGCCACGCAACGGGGTACCATTGTTGTTGCGACTCTTCGGTGTCGCCGGCCTCGGTTGAGGTGCCCTGGTTGATGTTGACGGTGACATTGAAACCCTTGCCTTGTTTTCGCCTTGCCGGCAACTACCGCAAGGTTTTTGACAGCTTCGCCTGTTGAGGAGGAACCGAGACAAGGACGATCCGTCAACGTACGCGGTAGCATCCCCGAGATCAGAGGCTTCTGTAGCCATTCTACCGCCCTGGACGAGAGTGGTACGTGCATTGCTTGCTCAGAGCTATAGTAGGGACCAAGTCCCATCCTGTTGGACTTGTCGCCGGCTCTGCCAAGCGTCTTCGGAAGCTTTCCAGCCGTGTTGATGCCTGGAACAATACTCCGTACTCCGTGCCTCGTACGTAGCCAGGAGCCCACTTCTGGGTCATTTCGTACTCGTCGCTGCTTGCCACAAGATCAGTGAGCCAGTATATTTCCAACCTCTGTCAATATTACAGTGGTCGGCATATGTCACGCCATGGCCCAGGTTGAAAAACCGTTGAAAGCGAGAGGGCGGAGAAGCAGGGAACTCCCATGTTGCAGGCGGCATGTGTCTGGCGTATCTGACGATGGTGATTCCTCCCGCATGCACATCGACAGCTCCAACTCCAACGTGACCCTTTGGGGATGGGCTCTATCAAGGCCAGGCCTGGGATACGATGCCCACAAGGAGAGGATCATCAAGAGGAAATTGCAGGTCCCAAAAGAGCACGAAAAGCCTGGACCTCCTATTCGATCACTCGAAGTGAGGCCAGGACCATCCCAGGAATCACCCAGGGCCGATATTGCGGCGCTACAGGGGATCCCGGGGACTGCATTAGTCTTCCCGGGGAGGGCTCTTTAGCTTGTCTAGCGAGTGGATGCGGTACGTAGAGAGGTTGCCCAGGGCCCCAGCTCGGTCGTTGATGGGCATGAAGTCGCACGGAGAAAACAGGCTGATGATGTTGTTGATGGATGATTCCTGGATGAATGCAAGAGGTTCCTGCCTGTTCCCACGGGTCTTGTCGTCTGCCTCAGGCATCACATCACATCACATCACACCCACGTCTGGTGATTGGGAAGGTTACAGTGCACCTCACTTTCCATTTCTGGGCGGCCACTAAATTAACGTTGTTTCAACATCCACCTTCTTCTGCATCTCTTCAACTTGAGCACAATCATCAACAAATCACTTTTTTCTCTCTTTTCGCGGTGCCTGCGGGGCTCATTCCCGAGAGCCAGGATGTCGAGAGGGAATTGCAACCAACTGCAGACCCTGGCCTGCCCCATCACTTTCACTTTCACATTCGACTAGCCAAGATGAGCTTCCTTTTGGTCGGCCGGCTAGGCCAGGCCCAGCTAGACCCCTCTTCGGGCGAGTCGAATCCAGAGAGGTGCCGACTGGGCTAAGGAGAAGAGGAAAGGAATGGCCCAAAGCCGACGAGGATGGACGCAGGACAAGCCAATCCGGAGCTGGCATCAGGCTTATGGAGAGCCGTTGGTTGGCATTGTTCTTCTCTCTCGGCCGCTTTTGAGCCGTGTGTTTGGGTTGGGGTATGAGACACCTTCACATCCAACCATCAGCCTCTCGTCTCTGCGAATATCAGACAGCCGTCCCCCTTTCGACACGCCTCATCCGGCTGGCCCTGACTCTTGCCATTCATTACCACAGAGAGAGCATCCCATCTCCGCGACCGCCACCCTCCATCTTCCATCGTTAGCCAAGTGAGCAAGCCTCGTCGACCCTTAATCAAAGAAAGCCAGGCCCGTCCTCTCGGGCCTCCGGCCTCGCTCCACCTCCCGTCGCCTAACACTCCCGCCTTTCCCCTTTCCGCTCCAAATCCACAAGCCCCCCATGCCATTATCGTAACCCCATGTTGGGTGTCGTCTCCTCAGCCGCGAGAGCACAGCCGGTACGTACCTTGGACGTGCTTGCTCGCCGCTGTCAACTGAGCTCTCACCTGCAAGGCTTTGCCTTCTTCTCTCTAGACCCTGGCATGGTTGAGGCCCTCAGGTGAACGCCTCACTGCCAAGTGGATACTTAACAGGGCCCTGGCCTTCTGCGCCCGCGTGTGCTCCGATCACTTTTTGGCACCTGAGGGACAAACCCGCGTCACTGTCCTTGGACCCTCGAGATTCTTGATTGTCCTTCAGACGACTCTTCTCCTCCTTTTCCTGCTTTCGCGCTCGCCTCTCCTTGTATTGTTTCGCTTTGGCCCTGGATTGGTGCTTTTGCCGGTGCTGGTGCTGGCTTTTGATGCTCCTCCGACTCTCCCGCTTTGTGCCCCACGACATCCATCTAACTGCCCTTCGTTTGCTTTTCCTCATCGTCCATCCAGTCAACTCCTCCACTCGAGGCCATGACACGCCGCTCTTGGTAATTGCAAGAGTGAGTGACGCGGTTGGACTATTGACGCTATTGCTTTGTGTTTCTCATTGTACGTTCAGCCGGGCCGTCCCGTGGACCGTGATTCCACCGGCGCAAGTCCCAACCCTCTTCTTTTTGTTGGCCATGTCTTTGCGTCCTCTTGTTGCGATTCCCACGATCTTCCCGCGCGTCCTTCGATTCTCGATTCATTCCTTCGCCTCAAAGCTTGATTAGCTGACTAGTCAATGGCTGCAGCTTGCGAATTGTTCTTGCGTATTCTATAACGACTCGGTGGACGGCGATATCCAGCTTTGGTTCAGTTCCGACTCCTAGAAGCTCTTCTCAGTTCCCGTACACGACCACCTCCACAACTCAGCTTGCCACCACGCATTGGCCTTGTCTTCGCCCCTCCGATCGACGACAGATTTTCCACGACCAAGTCGTCTCTCGCATTAACTTGGCACGGGGCCTACCGTTGACCTGGGTTCCCTGTACTTTATATAACATATCTTTCTTTCCTTGAGGTGCGTCGTCATTTCCAATCGCTGCCATTCGTCCATGGCGGCGGGTTCACACATCAAAAACCACCCAAGACTAACTGGTTCATGTGACAGAGGTCACTTTTTCACTTCACTTCAATCGCATTTTATCTTTTCAAGGTCGGCTTACGCGATGTAAGTGATTATAGTTTGATGCCCCTATTCACTCTTCCGATGGCTGACGTTGAGCCGGTTACAGCGCTTGGGCTCTTGTAACAGCCCTTAGTGACAGCCACAGCCTTCTTCAATACCATCGTTACGTGCACAGGTTTGCACTGGAGGATCGACGAGTGCAGCCAGCTTGGCGGGTTTGGACCAACACTCCCGTCTCCAGCGACTTTTCATGAGAGTCAGCCTATGACTATCGATATCAATTGCTTCACACTCGACTCGTGAAACCGCATTTACTTCTTCAACATGGGTGTATGGGAGACCGACGACGAGTATCTCAGCGGCCCGGCTGCCACCTCTCTGCCGACCCCTCATGATACACCATACCGCACACCTTCGCGGACATCAAGAAAATCCCGGCGTTCAGTCACGCCGCCTGGAAAGGGGGTCTCGCCCCCGCCACTACCAAACGACATGGCCTCCAAACGCTCATCTCGGGACGTCACCACAGACGAGAGCATCAGTATCCTTGATCCTCGACGATTCACTCCCACATTGCATGCCAATCTGGTGTCTGAGATATTGGCTCTGCGAAGAGATCAGGAGGAAAAGTTCAACCAGATCGAAACTCTCGAGACATCTCTTCATGCTGCAAGAGAGGAAAGGGAGACGTTGAGACAAAATCTGACCGAGACAGGGAAGGAAGGCAGATCCCTCAAGCGCCAACTATCGCTCCTCGAGGGCGGAACGTCCTCCGCCTTGGGAGAATTGGCTCGAGAAAGGGATGACGCCGTTGAATCAGTATCTGATGCCAGGAAACGACTAGAAGCGGCACAAAAGAAGATTCGAGTCCAAGAGGAGGACTCGCTAAGGGTCCATGAACTCTGGGCACAGGAGAAGGACGGTTGGGAAGATGAGAGACGCAAATACGAGCGCCGAATTCACGTTGCAGAAAGCCGCCTGAAGACCATTCTTGACGAGGTTGCGGCATATCAACAGGCTCAGATGAACAATGCGGCCAACAACGGAACAGGTCATGAGAGCGAAGTTGAGGAAAGCGGTCGAGAAAACGATGCTGCAAGCGTGAGGACCATGAGCATGACCAACAGTGTCCGGTTTTCAATAATGAGCGGCCCTGGCATGACGAAGCTGAATGGCAACTCGCTTGCCGATGAGCTCAACTTTGACGACGACGATGACGAGATGAGCGATCTGGATGGTCGTGAGAGTGCCATGTCGAATCACGCAACGTCTTTTCATGTCCGCAACTTCAGTCGCGACAGCGTCCTGCACCGCCTACATGGTCGCAACCAGAGCTTGGAGAGCATCAAGCGACCGGGAAGTGTAGCGCGTGGCAGACTCTTCAAGAACCAGGCAGTGCTTGAAGCTCTGGAGGGCGAGGATGGCGAGGATGAGGAAGAGCCGCACCCACCAGCTCCCAAGGTTTCGTACACAGACACGGGCATCCAGTACTCGCCGCCTCCCTCACCCAAGCTCCCTCCCGCGAAGCCCGCTACTCCAGAACCTCCTGTTCGCGCCAAGTCACCAGAAGTTGAGTACTCACCACGGGCAGATGGTGAGATCGAGGCGAACCAACGCCGAAAGCGAGTTCACATCAACCGTCCGCTCAGCATTGAACCACCCACTCCCAGACGTCTCATGGTCTCTGCCGCTGCCCAGACAATGGAAGAGCCCTTGACACCTCCAAAGACACCAAAGTCACCTACTCGCCCTCCTCCTCCACCACCCCCAGTAGTGGAACCGCCTGTCGAGAAGAAGCCCGTGATGATTACATCGTCGACACAGACTGACGCACTGCCTGTCCGCGAACCCTCACCTGTCCCCCCTCCATCTCCTCCACCCCTGGCAATCCCAAGCATCAGTGTTCACCCTCCCACCAGTCGTCCCAACACACCTCGTGAACCACGGCTACCGCAACACTTCAAGGACTTTGGCTGCCAAGCCAATCTGTCTTCCCCAGTTTCGACGACTGAAGCCGGAGTTCAGACAGAAGGCATCCAGACGGACAAGCGACTGGCCTTGCTTCCACGCCATCTTCAACCTTCTGCCATCTCCTCACGCCCTTCATCTCCAAACCCAAGCTCCGTCAATGAATCTGCGAAGAACTTTACACCTGTTCCGGGCAACGTTCCACCACGGAACCCTCGCCGGCTGACAAACAAGCGAAGTCTAAGTGACCTGCCCTCATCCCCAATTTCGGTCGCCGACGATGACACCCTCCACGACGCTTATCCCGGAAACAATGATGATGGCCCCTTGTCGAGCCAGCGCGCGCCTGTGCGGAGGCCTCATCGCTTCAGCAGCCTGTTTGCTGGCTTCGATGGTGGAAGCTCTGATGAGGCAGACGAGTTTGGAGACGTTGAGATGAGCGATTCTGAGTATCGGACAGCCTTGTCTGCACCCCGACCAAAGTCTATCTCGAGCCGTCCCGGCAAGCGCAGCTCAACAGGCACGACTGGGACCAATGGTACAATCCCAACATCTCCTGAGCAAATCACGATGCGCCAGGGACCACGAATGGCGGCAGAGCTTCATCATGCTTACCGTACTGCTGATAAGGATGGCATTGGTCGAACGTCTTCGAGCAAGTCTGGTAGAGCCTACGAGAAGGGGCCCGCCGGCATGTCGTCTAACCGAGCCAGTGTGATGCGGAAAGCAGCCATGATTCAGAATGGTATCGCAAGTCATCAGGGGCGCTCGAGGAGTCCAAGCTTGCCCGAATCCAATAACCCACCATTCCCAATCCCGACCCGAGCTAGCTCGCGGAAGCTTCCATTCAGTGCGAGCGCCCCGAGTGACGGTCAAAGAAGTCCGACTAGAGGAGACACGTTCCAGCGCCGAGGCTCCGGTCGTGTGTATCGCGCGAGCAGCATCAGAAAGGTTCGCTCCGCTGCCGCTTTGCCACGCAACCAGCGGCACCGTCGACAAGGAAGCCGTTCTCCCCCTCCGTTGTCTCCCTCTACCGAGGCACCTGAGAGTCCAAGCCTCCCCCCTCTACCACGGAACGATATCACAACTCCCCGTACTCGGGTCCGACATAGTGGACAGTTCAGACATCAACACAAGCTTTCAACTAACACGGACAACACTTTTAACACTTTCAACACGTTTAACACGTCCAATACTGCCAACACTGGTAGTACCGACCCACCGCCATTCATGTCCAGCAGTGCCCAGAGCAGCAGTGCTCAGAGCACTGGTGTAGTGGATGCTATTGCACAGGCGATGGTGGGTGAGTGGATGTTCAAGTACGTCCGCAGAAGAAAGTCGTTTGGCGTGCCAGAAAGCAACGGCAAGGACGACACTGGCAACGACCGGCACAAGCGATGGGTCTGGCTCGCGCCGTACGAAAGGGCTATCCTCTGGAGCAGCAAGCAGCCGTCCTCGGGCAGTGCCTTGATGGGCAAGACTGGCCGAAAACGTAAGTTGCTATCCCGCGCTCTCCCGAACCTCGAATCGCTGACGAAATCAGTGACGATCCAATCTGTGCTGGACGTAAAGGACGACAACGCCGCGCCCAAGGGCATGGCCCCAGTCTTTAACCGATCAATTCTCATTCTCACGCCGCAGAGGGCCTTGAAGTTTACAGCAGTGTCTGCCGATCGACATTATATCTGGTTGACGGCCCTGTCGTTCCTAGCGCATTCATCCCAGGCAGTGCCCGAGATCATTTCAGCGCCGCCGCCGATCCAACAAACACCGTTGCCCGAGTTTGAAGAGCCCCGATCCAAGATGAAGCGTGGAGGCATCAGAGACTCGATCCGTCTCGCCAAGGGTCGCACAGCAGCTCCTAGGCCTGGACCGTCGAGCATCCCGAGCATCCCCAGCATCCCGAGCGCGCCGTCTTCGCAGATGGGCGATGTGACGAGCTTCCCAATCGCAGAGTCCGTGGGTGGCTTCTCCAGCTCGGTAGGCGGCTTCTCAAGCAACCATTCGCGTGATGATTCGAGAGATGCGGCAGAGCCTCCCTTTATTCCACGCTTCCATGAGCGGAACCAAGCTATGGTTCATGGACGTAAGCGAAGCAACACGGGCGGTCATGTACCGCCGCCGCTCTCCTTCCGGGGCTTCTCTGGGCCTATCGGTGGTGTTGGCCAGCATCAGTCAACCAACAGTACAGCCGGCAACAGCACTGGAACTGCAGGCTCTTCAGACATTTACCAGGCATCGAGCACCGGCACCGGCACTGGAACTGGAACTGGAACCGGAACCGGAACTTGGGGCATGAGTCAGGCAGGGTCAGGGCGCACCTCGGAGGCATCATCTCGGCCCAGTAACTTCTTCGATGCCATTGGAACTATGCGGATGGAAGCCTTCATCAGCCCCCTAGCATTCTCGCAATTCAGCGATTACCCGGATGAGAATGACGAGTTTCGCCATTCTCTCCGGAGGCGTAGCAAGGAACAAAGGCGACGACAAAGCCGGAGCCGACACAGGGACAGCTACTCTCGTGCCCCCCGTGGAGGATATGATGACTATTATCATGGAAGCAGAACCGCCGGCGAGGAGGACTACTTCCGTGACGATCCTTTCAAGGGATTCTGAGATGTAAATTAAGGGGTTCGTTCAGTAAGGGCGGCATGACGGCCGCGATCACATTCATTTTCATTTCCTTGAATCTTGACAAGCACGTTGGATAAGGACGGGTCACCACGGATATTATACCCTTTTTGTATATTTACTTTGGGAACTGGGTTTGGAACGACCCAGCCAACACTCGCTACAGGCGCGGAGTTTTGGAGTTTCCTTTTATTTGAGCAGGGACAACAGGATTCAAAAGTCTAAAGAAATGGATGGGGACGGACGGTTAGAGCAGCTCGACAACGGAGGATCAGGTCGAGTTTACTAGTGGCAGAGGATAGTTGTCATGGATGGATCCTACAAGGGAGGCCACTCACTATAAGTTGGAGCTACCTGAAAGAGACTCACGGTCATTGACCGCAACCTTCTAGTTCCTGGACAAGATCTTTTTTGATTATATATATTGCGATGGATACCTAGATTGAACTTAGATAGCTGGTAGATAGAGAATCAAAAGAAGTAAAACTATTTCAGTCTGTTTGTTCTGAATGGGACCTTAAGTTGCTGCTTATGTTGTCAAGCCTATATAGTTTCTACCAAAGATGCTGTGTGTATGTATACATAGATGGATCGCATGGCAGCTATTGAAAGTTTATGGGTTTTCGTTCTCTATTGCTCGTGTGACGACGAGAGATGAGCGTGTCTGCCCCACCATCTTGGGGCCTGAAATTTCCCACTACCCCGCGATCCGAGCTCTCCCACCTCCACCAACCTATAGATATCCCCTCCACGGTACCTCTTCTTTCTTCCTCGTCGATTTATACAAGCAGAATCTCCAATATCGCCACCGTCCTATACACGCGCAACACCCCCGTCGACCATTATCGACGCCACACCATGGACGCCTCCGAGACCCTCGAGCAGGTCCAGGCGCGGCACCGCCGTGAGCTCAAGGATCTGCAAGGACGCATAACGGGGAAGAAGAAGAACGCGACAAAGAAGACGCGCAAGGGCGTCAATGACGAGTGCGCCGAGATGGAGCGGAGCCTACGCGACAAGCATGCCGCCGAGCTGGCTGCGCTGAACCCCGCGAAGCTGGCCGAGGAAGACCAACAAGAACCGGAGGAGGTCACCGCAGAGAATAAGCCAGAGGAAGAAAAGCTCGTAGCGGAAACTGCAAAGCTCAGCGTGTCAGAACCGGCACAGCAGCAGCAGCAGCAGACGGGCAAGAAGCGCAACCGCCAAAAGGAGCGCATGGCACGGCGTGCAGCCGAGCAGGAGGCGGAGGCGCAGCGTGCCGAGGAAGAGGCATCAAACATGACGGATTACCGGGCAAAGGAGAGCGAGTTCATGAAGACGACGTTTGAGAAGCACGGACTGGTCGAGAAGGATATTGCACCAGATGGCCACTGTCTGTTCTCGGCCGTGGCGGACCAGCTGGGTCAACACGATATTCCCCTCGGAGCGGGCGACGGCGAGAAGGAACCAGCCTACAAGACGGTGCGCCGAGCAGCTACGACATACATGTTGGAGCACGGAGATGATTTTGCGCCGTTCCTGGAAGAGGACCTCGGGGACTACGCTCGCAAGATGCGGGATACTGCTGAATGGGGTGGGCAACTGGAGCTCATGGCACTGGCACGACAGTACAAGGCAGAGATCCGCGTGGTACAGGACGGTCGTCTCGAGCGCATTGGGGAGGACGAGGGCACCGCATCGGGCAAGACGCTGTGGCTGGCATACTACAGGCACGGCTATGGCTTGGGAGAGCACTACAACTCACTCAGGAAAGCCCCATCATGAGATCAGACAGCAAAGGGGATCACGTTTCTGTGCACCGCAACAACGACGAACCATGTAGTGTGGTTGTTTGGTATCAAGTCATAAAGAGAGAAGCGGCGGGCGAAGTGCTCAGTTGGCTATCGACTCCACACCGAGATAAAGTCGAGGACGGCGCCGTCTTCGCCGGTGCCGGCCTTGTGCGTCCGCGGAGGTTTGATAAGGCTCAGCCGGTGCAGGGCGTCAGCCCAAGGTTTCGAAATCGGGTCATCGTGGACGGTGCCGTCGTCGTTGTACGCGATCTCCTCGCCTGGGGCCGACAGGAGGGCCTCATAGAGCTCTGGAGATACGCCCCACGGGGGTCCGTTAGCGGACATGGGCTTTGTTGAAGGCCACTCGAGACAGACGAGCCGGCCGTCATGAGCAAGCAGATCTGTCATGCGCTTGGCCCATCGCGGCCTTGCTTCCCGAGGCAGCGCGCAGAGAAACTGAAGAGTTAGTCGGGTTGCTTGAAGAGGAGCGAAATCATGTAGGATCTCGAGGAAGACTGGGGAGACATGGTATTACCGTATAGTCATAGATGAGATCGAACTTGACGTCGGAGCCAATGGGTTTGACCCAGTCCTGACTGAAGAAGTCGCCCGTCACCCAGTGAATCTTGCCCTTGTCCAACCCATCCACAGCCCTGTATAGACCCTCAGCTTCGGCATGCTTCTCGTTTTTTATAGCCTCTTCCTTTGCGGCTGCGCTGTAGTCGAGTCCCCATACGTCGTAACCCCATGAGCTTAGAAGCAAAACATCATGACCGCGACCACAGCCAGGAACCAGGGCCGTCTTCTTGCGAACAGCACCTACTGAGTCGCGGAGAAGCTGGCCGCGGTGGTCATGATGCTGAGAAGGCGGTACAAGATCGGGGCGCTGGGCGAGGAGGTCGTGCAGAGCTATTGAAGCGCTGCCGCGATCCCAAGGTGTGCGAGCTTCCCGCCAGCAGTTGTCCCAGCGGGAACCATGATCCGAGAAGGGTACGGAGGCGAATCGCGCCTCGAGAGGATTTTCTGTGGCCATTGGCGATGTAGAAGTAGTGTATGGTGGTTTCGTATGGCAGAGGATCAATCTAGGAGGGAGTTGGTCGAGTGCGAAAGCTTTTGATCAGGAACTGGCCAAGTCTAGCGTGCTAAACAGAGGTGAGGGGGAGGGTCGGGTCGGGCGATGGATCGGCTCGGATGGTGGGGTATGATGAAGCTGGACGATGACGGAATGGATGGATCGTTTGCGGGGGGGGGATGAGACTGAAGGCGGCCAGGACGGAAGCTATAAATAAGCGTGATATATGCAATGATGAGAGGAATTGCTGCGATTAGGCCATGGGCGTAGGTGATGATGGAGCTGGCAGATGAGAAAGTGAGTGAGGGAAATCAGGACATTTGTGGTCGCGTGCTTGCTCGAGTTCGGAAGGAAGGCGAATCTCAGTCACGGACATCCGGAGTGCCTGCCCTAGTTGCGACGCTAGCTGTTTCCTTGGCAGGAGCCACGACTGTCTCAGGAGAGAAGGGGCGGCAACTGCCTCTGTATCCAAGCATGTATCTATTGGCAGGTATAATCACATCTCAACATCCATCTATAGATCAACAATCTTTCCTCGTTTACATATCTGAACAAACCTCGAATCTCCATTGGAACCAGCAAGTGACCGGATTGTGGGGGACTCGACACACCGTCATTTGCCATGATTGGTGCGTTGATGAGCCGAGCAGGCGAGTTACAGTCAATATCATGAAACAGAGCCAAGGCATGATGTCTCTGACCGCACTTGATCACCGACTTGGTGTCGGTCACTCTTGGAGGTCGCACAGAGCGCGTGAGGACAAATACACAGCATGACAGCTGCCTGCAGCACTAATTGTTTGCAGCCGACATCTGCTGTGTGACTATCAAGAAGTCTATCTTCCGTTTACGATGCCTACAACGATCTACTACTGCGTCTTCGAGTCTCCATCTCTGCCTCCTGCATTCAGGTTGTCACTTCCTTCATAGGCCGCCTCAAAATCCTTCCGGAAATCATCAGCCATTTGCCGGACCACTGTCTTCAGAGCGGCCATATCACGGGGTCCATCATCACCCGTCACGCCCTGGTCTGGCTTGCTATCCTCTGGCAGGAGACTCCATAGAAACTTGACCAAGAGCTCTTCAGGCCCCTTTGATGTATTCGCATCTGCGTTCGACTTGTCCGTTGAACTCGCGTCGTCGGGCTCGGGCGTGGATTCTCGTGAGCGGCTGAACAGCCGACCAAGCTGATCCTTGGTGTTGGCAGCAAATACTTTGACCTTCTTTCCTCCGGTTCCAAGCTTTGTACCAATAGATATCCTCGGTGGCTTTGACCTGTCGGAGAAACGTGATGTCGACGAACTCGCGTTCTCTTCGCTCCCCAGAGGCTCTTGGGCAGATTGTTTGACTAACGCTTCAGAGGCCGAATCCTGGACACCGACTGACGGCGTTGACTCGACAGTTTCTTTCGCGCTGTTTTCTGGTCTTGCCATGAGCGATTCGAGCCGGGCAGCTGAGAAGTTGCACATGGCCTTGACGAAAGCATTGGCCCCCCGCGATAGCTTCATCTCTCCTTGGCACATTTCATACGCCGGCAGCTGGACGAAATCTTCCATAAGCTTGACAGTCCTGAGCACTTCGTCCTTTGATGATCTGAACCATTCTTTGTGCCCGCCTCCGCACTGCTCACACTCCACGACAGCAATGTTCTGGTGGCGGAGGATGACTTGGACAAGCCTCTCTGCCTTTGAAGCGCCAGTAAAGCGTCCTGAGCTTGTCTCATGAAGAACCTTGGTGTGCTTGCCATAACAGTTCCCAGGATGTCCAAGACGTTCGTAGACGTTTGCCCTGGTCCATCCAACCTTGAAGAGGCCAGGGGTCTCTGTGTGCTCCAGAACATACACGATCCCCTCTTCAAGCTGCTGGGGCGTGAGATGTTTGTGCAGTTCCCTGATAACTGGGGAGTCGTCCCGCAGCGAACCCTTGCGCTGCAAGGTGGAGATGAGGCCAAGGCCAACGACTTTGACATCTTGGGTAGCTTCCTTTTCATCGATGTTTGTCTGGCTGGGTTTTCCGCTGACTGCGACAGCCGTGGTTGAAACATGCTCGACGACAACTTCTGTCGCGGGCCTTTGACCCTCTGGCGGGAGTTCTCGACTAGAAATGGCCATGGCTGAGAAGCTCTCCACGACAGTCTCCGAGGTGTTACAAGTCGGCTTTTCCGGGCCGGTGGTGATTGTTATTGCCGAGATGCGCTTTGAAACCACCTCTACAGTTTCGAGCTGCTCAGTTTCCTCGGTGAATCCGAGACTTGCCGTGGTTGACCTGGTTGGTGTCGACTGAACGAAGCTCTCGGCTGTATCAGAACCTGGGCTCTTGTTCGGGGTCACAGGCCTATCGTCCATAGAAAGAGGGCTAGAGAAGGGCGTGATGTCCGTCTCGGAGGGAAACTCGATTGAGCTGCGTTGCTCTGGCGTGCCGGGCACCGAACTCTCGGACGAAAACGAAGCGGCATCGAGGGACCGCTCCATCTTCCAATTGTGGTATCGTTTCAAGGCGTCTTCGACATGATGCTTGCAATGGATGAGTTTTAACAAGGTCTCGAGATTGGAGTAGAAGTCCTCATCGTCCGGAAAGTGTTGTCTGTTCGCAAGGTCGTCCCATAGTGGAATTGCTTGCTGCTTCTTCAATGCCCCGTTCTTCTTACCGCACTTGACTCCCTTCGTGTTTTCTCCCCTGCAGTAGTAGAGGTCGGGATTTTCCAAAGACGGCAAGAAATCGATAATATATGCAAGAACTTGTAAACCTGTTGGCATGGAGTCGTTCATGATGGCGATGTGTGATTCAACGAATTGACAAGTTGAAGTAACTCAACCAAGCCTTGGGGGATCACGTTGAGGTATTAAGGGCAAAGACACGAGTGGCTGGGAAGCAGACGGCAACTCTGAAGCTGAGACTCGATCTGGATAACTCGCCCGTTCCCTGCACCCCCTATGCAGTTGGTTCTTCTTGCATAGTGCCCCCTGTGTTTGAGGAACATGCGGTTGGTTCTGCTACCATGCGACGACCTAGTCCAGATGAGGAACGGATCTCCCCAAAGCTGAAGCCTCACGCATGACCATGTCAGGTTGAAAACGGGTTCTTCGGAAGGGTTGATGAGTTCTTGGCTAAAAAAGACTATGTCGCAGCGTGTTATGGATGCCGGTTACACGCCGCCGCCATGCATTAGGTGAGACACGGACGGCCTTCAACACCACCCCTCTCTTTCTCAGGAGGGTTGCAACCACGACCGATTCCAGCTCGTACGGGGGGTTTCGGTGAGGATGTTGACGGGGGGGGGGTTATTGTCGCAAATGGGGACTTTTGTGTTGATCTCGAGAGAGTTGCAGTGTGGTGTTTTCGCTGCAACTATGTGAGTAGAAAGGTTGTTTCTGACGCCGCATGGTTCATGTCACGCGTAAGTATGGTTATAGTGATAACCCCTGATAGTAAGGCGCAAGTGCAGGGGGAGATGATGAAGAATAGTACATAGGTAGCATATCATCAGGTCTATTTATCCGCGTATTCGAGTAACTCGCGGCACAGATACTCGACTGCATGGCATGCTCCACAGAGCAGGGTGGTGGTTATCGCGAAACCGAAGGATAAGCGAAGCAATGTGAGAAAGAGAGATCACGAGATTCATAGATACCCTGACCTGACTGAGTTCACCGGTTTCTGCGTGATGGATAGCATGCAGCCTTGCGATGCGGTTGGTGGGTGGGTGAGAAACAGAGGTGCCTCGCCAAGGGATGATGGATGCATGACTTGCTTGGCCATCGAGATCTGGACACATTTGATTGCATCCATGGAGAGAAATGGCGAGACCAAGTGAGGGTGTTGGGCAGCAGTAGAGTAGCAAGAGATAGAGAGTGAAGTTGATCAAAAGGAAGACCGCTTTGCATTATTATTGTACCAGAGGTAGATGTATCCTATCTATCAAGACATGCCAGATGCAGCTAGCTTTTTTCCCTCCCAAACAAAGATGACGATAAAAAATAATAATAGTTTCCAGCTTTGCTTGCCATGACCCGTGGTATATTCCATGTCCGACCGTCCCAAAAACCGGCGACACAGATTTAAAGCAGTAAAAAAAGAAAGCCAACAAAATACGGGTCGTGAACCCCCCGTTTTGATCCCAATTGCGCCGAAAACCCCAGATCGCCAAAAGAAAAGAAATAAGAGAAAGTAGTCAAAAACAGGTGATGATCATGTTTCGTCGTTGCGGGGTGAGAAGAGACAGAAAAAACTCTGATGTGAAGCCGCTCTCGCTCACTCCGCATCCGAGGTAGAAAAGGAAGGCCGCATTATTTCCACCGAGCAGAACAGAGCATGACATGTCCATATCATGATCCACTGAATGTTCGCCCATGATCCCGGTCCGACAGAAAGAAGAAAAGGACCGGATTTCGGAGCCCCCACAAGTAGGTTCTCTTATGGAACCACTTGAAGGATTCTGCAGAGAAAGAAGCGAAGAAGCCCGAGACAGAAGCGCGATAAGGCTCGTGCTGATGGTGATTGGCAACAGGACGTGATAGCGAAACATGCCACCAGCCGAGGCCGACATGGGGGATGGGGTCGAGGCCATCGATGGTGACATGGGATGTTGATTGGTTAGGGTGAACCCCCCATGTCGACGTTTCTCACGGACTTGTCTCTTTCCTCGCTTCAACTCATGCATGGAAGCCTTACGGTTGCGTGCTTGGCTTGGCTTGGCTCGACTCCGGTAAATCGTTGACGAGGTTTTAGATGCCGCACTCTTCAAAGTCGCGCACCATGATGGCCATCTGTGCTCGCTTGGCCGCCTCGGCGACGAGGTTGAAGTCCTTGAGGAAGGCGTCGGTAGATGGCGTCCTCACGGGGGCGGGGGCCGGTTGGGGGAGCATCTGGACGGCGGGAGACTGCTGAGCCGACGAGGAGGAAGAGGTAGAGCCAGAGGGAGCGTCCATTGTGGGGTTGTTGTTGTTGATGTTGATGTTGAGAAGCGACAGTGATGATGGTAGTGTATACTGATGGTGCAAGAGAGTCAAAGGCGCAAGGTACTCTTCAACAACCTTCGGGGGTGGGGGAGGGAATTGCCCGGTTTAAGTACTCGGAGGGCACACACACACACACACACACTCAAAGAGTTTGACAGATCAGGGAAGGGATCCAATGTCTTGCTTGGCCCTTGGATAGAGTAGTGTAAGGCGTGGGGTGGTCTCGAGTAAGGGAATCAATGTCTAATCGGCTGTCTCACAGGGACCTGATTGGAAGGGATGCTTCTGCCTGCGAGGTGACGTTCTAGTTGGTGGGTGACGTTTTGATAGGTATGGATGTGTGTGGTGGATGGAACCTGAGATCCGAGGCAAGATAATGGATGGATACGTAAATATCCGGGCGTATTGCAGGCGATACCGGGACTGGGCAAAGCAAAGGATGGATTTAGGCTGATCCCGCATCCACTGAACCTAGCGCGAAAGGGCCGAGAGAGAGACTCTCAAGTGTCTGGGGGTGGGTTACGGCGGTTCAGGCCCAAAAGGAAAACAACGTGTGAGACGGAGTCGCCGAAGTGTGGAGGAAGAGGAGGAGAAGGTGGAGGAGGAGAAAAGTGGAGGGAAAAGAGCAAAACGTCCAAGGTTGGACCGAGATGGATGGGAATTATTGATCATGGCACCACGAGAGGGGGCCGATATCCATGACTATCATCATGAGGCCCCATTGCGGTTGGACCTTCAGACCCTGTAGATGGTTACTGTAGACTGTGGATCTGGGGTGGAAACGTGCTGTTTTTCCCTCGTTGTTCTCGAATCTATGAGGGGCATACAGGACCCTGAAAAAGACCCGACCCGACGCCATCACAAGCTTCATCATTGGCAGCGGAACCGCATCTCCATCTCACGGATACTCACCGCCGCCATAATCATTATCCCCTCCAATATCCTTCTCGGCTTCTATCTCGCAAGCCCCATGGCCCTTGTAACGGTCCCCACGAGAGAGCACGGTCAAGAGCAGGGAAGATGCCAATACTTGACACAAGGTGTCTCTCTGCCTGTGCTCATTCTTTCCCAATTCTGCAACCGTTACCTCATCCCACACGCACAGCAAACAACCTACGTGCAGTTCGTGCTACTCTCAATCTGTACGTGTCACACAAAACCTGCATCGAGTCTGCTTGAGAATGGCCTCATCCATTCCCATGAAACAGCATCATGACGAAAAAAGACTTGACAACCTCTGATAAGCCCGGGTTCTTTCGGGATTAGCTAGCCCTCTCTTCTTCAAATCTGCGGTCCCGCGCTGTGGGGATGCCGAGCTTTCCCCTTGTCTTGTCCCCTTGCAGCGGAGGCAACGCACGTATAGCGAACAAGCTTTTAGCCTCATTCTCACCTGCTTTTCCGATGCCGATGCCGTCGTTTCTTTTTGTACCGAGCGGCTCTTCGGAGCGACATCTTTTCCTCCCCTCCCCCAAGGTTGCCTCGGGCCTTTGGTCCGTCTATTTCGCCACAACGTCATGCCCAGTAAAACTAGTTTAGCCCCCCTCATCATCATAAAAATCGACCCGAGGCCGCTGCTCGCAATTCGGGGTAGTGGTGAGCCGAGACTCGAATCCCTTCCCTCGTCAATCGTGGTTGGGCCGTGGCCTGCCAAAATAGGAAGGCCTTGACACTCCTGGGTGGTTCGAGGAGCCTTTTCTAGACCATGGAATGATTATGATGGCAACCTTTTCGGAGAAATATGAGATTTGTGGTGACATTGACTGTAGGATTGTCTAGATTAATGCTACCAAAGGACAATTGCCAACTCGATTTATCCCCATGTCCCCATCTCAACACTCACACCACCTACACAGGAGCCATAGGGCTGGGAACATGGCTCAGCGCAGGAATGTATGTTCCAGGAAATATTGGCAAACACACTCCCAATCCAAAATTCTGTCAAAGCAAAATGATATGTTTTCAGCTTCCTTTGATTGAGCGCCTTTGAGGCTCTCCCCTCTCCATAACCCCGAAGCTTCAATGAAGCTCCTCCCCCCTCCGGACGCCGAGTACGTACCCTCCGCATCCGGGGTTTGGCCGCCACCACGCCGATCCGCCGGGGGAGGAGCCAAGCCTCACCACCAAAAAAACCATCCAATTCAGCCAAAAGCATCAACTCCCCCCGCCGCCAACGTCTCTTCCAGCGCCGCGCCATGGCCTCCGCCGTCGCCGCCCCCGATGGCTCGGGTACCCAATCGCCCGAACCGTGGTTCGCCGTCCCGAGACCTATCCGGAACTTGTTCGACCTGTTCCCCCTCCGCGTCCTCGCCTCGGAAGAGCTCCCCGCGCGAGCCCCCGCAGCTGCGCGCCGACGGGCAGCTCTATACGTCTTTGCCGATGATGGGGAAGCGGCGCTGGGGAACCCGAGCTATAACCCTTCATGCTTGAAGTGGCAGGTGTGTGTTTTGCGAGGCATGTCATCTATATACCAAAACTAATGCTGGTTCGATAGACAGTACTAAAGATGGCCGGCATCGACTTCGAGGTCGTGCCCTCCAACAACCACGCCTCGCCCTCCGGCGCATTGCCCTTCCTCCTCCCGCCCTCGGCACCATCTCCAAGACCATCAGCTCCCATCACCGGCGAAAAGATTCACAAGTACGCTCGCGAGCACGCCGCCCGCGAGCTTCCCGTCGTCGCCTCCCCCCGCATCGAAGCCTACCACGCCCTCCTAACACAACGAATCCGTCCAGCTTGGGTGCGCCAGCCTCTTGTACCTATGCTTTGCCAATTATACTGACAAGCCACAGCTCTACGCGCTATACATCCTCCCCGCCAACACACCCCTCCTCGGGACATTATACCTCCCGTCCTCGATCCTCCTCCGCAAGCCTATCCATCACACCCTCCACGCCGCCGCCACAGCAGAGATCCTCAAGACGACGCGACGGGCAACCATCTCCAAGTCCCAGCTCTTTGCCGACGCCACCATAGCGCTGCGTGCACTATCCGCCCTGCTAAACGAGGACGAATGGTTCTTTGGCGCTGATGGGCCCAGCCTGTTCGACGCCGACGTCTTTGCGTACACGTACCTCATGGACGCTGATGCGCTCGCGTGGCAAGACGATTCACTAAGCAAGTGCTTGGAGGGCTTGGACAATTTGAAGAGCCATCGGAAGAAACTGTATGAGAGGTGCTGGGGAGAAAAGAGCTCCTAACTGCACTCCACAACATTTCACATTTAATCTGCCACGAGAACCATGCATGTATAGACACTGTAAAAATATGTACACCTACCAAAAGGAAGGATTCGAGCATCACGAATAGATAAAAAGGGGGGGCTCTGTGATAATGAGCAGGTGTCGATAGCACGCTCAACAAAATCAAAATCCAATATCTGATCTATTCGCTGGCCACTGTACAATAGAATCCGCTCCCAATCTCATCTCCATTCGTGTGAAAGAGGGGAGTTTGTCCCTTTGCCTCCAAAACAAAGCCCCTTGAAAACTGCCGTGACCGCCCCTTGACCGCGTCTATACGTAGCATCTCCCATCAGCCCACGAAACCTCCACTGAAAACAATGCCGGCATAAATCACAACGTGCCAAGAAGTATAGTGGAGAACCGTTTGCGTGGATCCAGATAGAAGGAAAGAAAACAATGGCATGGCATGCACCAAGCTACCAAGGCTGGCTCCTGGACGACTGATATCGCATGCCATGGCATGGACCCATCATCGATAGAAGCAGAGCTGTGTGCGTGCATGTCATGATACGAGAGAACAACTCCTTGCTGCAACAACATTTCAAACGCCGAGGTATGATCCGAGGCCGACCTATGCGAAGAACCCACAATATGGCAGAGAGAAAAAAGTGACAGTGAGCCATTAACCCCAGTGACATGCTCAGAGATGTGTCGATCGAGGAATTCCGTCCCAGGCATCGTCAACAGACACAAAGGCCCCCTCGCCTCCATCCTGGCGGAGATCCTCAAGGAGAACGCTCGTCTGCGCATAGAGCTTCTCCAGCGCTGCTCGGGACGACTTGCCGAGGGATACTACTCCAGTTAGCGACATGCAACGAAACGTCATGCATGACTCACATAGAATGGCCGAGTTGAGCTCCTCGGCAACAGCCACTCGCCCTCTCCTGTCCAAAAGATGGCTGACTTGCGGTTCTTTCAGAGGATTCTGGTATGCCACCAGCGCCCAAATCTCATTCAGCGCCTTGCTCACTTCTTTCCGCGGATCGTTGGCATATTCTTCCTGCAACTTCTTACCATACTCGAGCATGCTGCGTTCAAGTTCAGCGAGCTCAGCTGCGTTCTCGCCACCATCAGCTTCCCATGCGGCCGTGTCACTTCCGTTGAGATCAATATCCATCGATTGGGGCGCTGCGTTAGAGCCATGCCCATTGCTGCTCTTAGTCTCATTGAGCATGTTGAGCTGAGCGGCTTTTCGCACCAGCTCAATGAACCGACGGCATCGTAGCCTAAAGTAAACGTGCTCGTTGTCTTGTAGCACATGAGGGTAGTATGCGGTGGTGTACTTAAGCGCCCTGTCGATATCTCCCTCTAGGATAGCTCTCCGTATACCTGATAACCCCGTCAGATTGGTAATTAGCCCAGCAGAGAACAAACTTACGTTGTCGGTTGTTGGCATCTTCGTCATCTCGGATATTGACGCCATCCACCTTAAGTCCCGGGTCAAGACTGAGAGCTTCCTTCTGAACCTTCATATCTTCAGCAAAGGCACGAGCAGTCTCCACGTAGCCATCATGCTGGAGGAATTGTAGAACCAGGGCCTGGATGACGTCGGTCTCACTCATTCCTTGTACGAGACTCGATGTGTCGGTGCCCTGAATATCCTTTTGCACCTTCTCGCGCTCTTCCTAATAGGGCATCAGTCATGTCTCACGCAGTAAGATAAGTTGCACAAGCCTACCCTCATAAGGTCGTCAATGTTGTACACGAAAGGGGTCTGTCCAAAATTGGCCCGGATGAACTCGCCAGGCTTCTTCAAGCTAACAGTTGGATAGAGCTTTCCTCGAATAACATCGTGAAATGCAGTTCCTGAGCCTGTTAGACATATGCCAGGATAGAGGCCTTGAAACTCACCAATCTTGACCCCGTTCTTTGTGAAGAAGGCAGTATTGTCCCTGAAATTGACGCCACATCCAATCACATCATTTGCGTTGTATAAAGGACCAAAATGCCGTCCAATGTTTTGACCTGTGAAACATCGACCGTCGTCGCCGTGGTAGCCCCAAGCCTCAGGTTCCCAGCCAACTGGTCGTGATAATGTCGCCGTCTTGGTTGAGAATCCTATGCCTATGGTCGCACTGTTTGGCTCGTTAGCATGAAGGACGCCCATAAAATTGGCACAAGATGGCTCAGCCAGATGACAGTCGGACTCACTCATCTCGTATAGCAGCCAGTATCTGCACCTCAAAGTAATACACTCCACATTGGGCAGGCATGTAGTGATCAGCGCGCGCGGCACATGCTTCATGATCGCGGTCGTGCTGATTCTTGGGCCCGACATACTTGATGCTCAGACCGTCGGGTTGGATCTCGATGCCTCCCCATTGATCGTCCTTGTTCCATCTGGATGGTAGCGGGGCGAGCGAGTCATCCTCGTCAAAGACGGAAGGGCGTTCGATAACAGTATGTGCCATGCCTCGGTGCGAACCCGGCGGCAGAGGATGTTGGGTGTTAAAAGTGGTCAGATTCTGGGAGTAGCCGTTGGTCGAGGTCCGGTTGGAGTTGCGGGCTTGAAGCTTGGACCTATGCGCCTCACGGAGCTTTTGGACATATGTTGAGCCCTCAAGGTATGATGGGACAAAGAATGCGTCCTCGTCGTTCTGAAAGGAACCGTCAGCGGCCTCGGAAGCCCTGAGCATGTTGAAGGCCCGCGAGAAGGAGGGGAGGGCGCCCCTCCAGGCACGAGAGGTGGTCTCGGTATCGACGTCGTCCATCTTGCTAGGGTCGATCGAGCCTGAACCTGAGATGGCCAGGTCACCGGAAGCGTTAAAGATGGAGGTTCGGGCGGGATGGGTATAAAAGTTTGGGATATTGTCGATGGACGAGTTGTACGGAGGAGGAAAGCGGGACGAGGTGGATGGCGCGACGGATGGCGAAGCTGATTCGGGCAAAGCGGACGAGTGTGAGGCGCGTTGGAGGGGATTTGCCATGACCACGAAGACGTCGAGCAGGCAGGATCTATGACTAGCCGTCACAGGCCCAGTCGCACAGCGAAGCCGAGAGAAAGAGGCTTCCGATGCGTGCGTGCGAGCTCGTCGTTCGGGACGGCAGGTAGGTGGTGGCGGGCACCACAGGGATCGGAGGACAAGGACGAGCTTTTAGATAAGAGCCGGACTAGGAGGAAAAGAAGCCTGCCACGATAGAGCAGCAGCAGTAAAAGGCTGGCGATACGAGAAACGGTTCAATCGTCGACAATGTGGCCTCGTAGCTAGCAGAGGGAGGAAGAGAGAAGGTAGATGGCGGAGAGCGAGCAGTCGGTAGGTGGTCGGATACAGGTGGAGGTGGTTCCGTTGAGCGTCAAAGGTGCCGTCACCACTCGCTAACAAAGTTGACGTGACCCGCTCACATGAGATGGCCCAACACCACCGGTATCGACAGGTATGTGAGTAATGGCTCCAAGGAATAGAAACAATTCTCTGTTTGCTACGCGGCACCAGTCGTCGTTGTTGGGTTAAGCCAAGTCATGGTTGGATCATCCAGAGTAAACGGTACGTACTGTTCAGTCTGGCAATCACGAGAACGTACAGTAACTCCAACGCTCTCTAGTCCGGTATCGTCTGTTAAGCCATCACCCAGTCGACTGCTGTCTCGGCTTAACAGTGGAGGCCCCGCCGGCTTCCCCGCTGTCCGGCCCGGATGACCCAACTGCTAGGACCCCAGACCAGGCCAAAACAGGTCCGAGGCCAGCGATGATGGCACCATAGCGCAATATCGCGATATGATGCCGGTGCTTTGTGTTTCTCAGGTAGGCCATATTCATGCAAGTAATTTAAGTCTGATGAGAAGAGTTGAGCATTGGACAAAACAGTGGCAGATGGGCAGTTGCCGAGGCCAAGCATCTCGTGCAACATTACACACCAGAGTTGACCAGCAAAGAGATTGGCCCAAGGACATCAACACAAACCATGTCCTGTCGGCGCCGATGATGTATCTCGTAGACTACATGAGTTATCAGAATAAGAGCTTTCAGCTTCTTGCGTCTGAGGCCTGCTCTGCAGAGTGATGTGGCTGCCCACTCGAAAAAAAGACTCGTCACAGAATACGCTGTCACCAGTGTTTACCAAGCAAATCTCCTCAAAGGCGTGGACAATGGGTCGAACTAAAGTTTTTTGTGATTGAAAGCGCACTTTGGGGCCTAGGTCAAACACACTCTGTCTTACTGCCGATTCGTTAAATACGAGGCTATCGCCAGTTGAAGACGAGGAAATGCACCGTCGCGCCGTGGTACCACAAGCCGCCACTTCAAACTTCATACTTCGATCCACCTCTATGTTATTTCATAAGAATGTAGCATGCAATATTGTTCAAGAAGCATGTGTGAAGCACAAATCTTGACGGGTTTTACTCTCAGTTCGCCTTATCTCAGGAATCTATGCTTGAATACCTGCGTCTTCGTCAAGGCGAAGAAGTGGTTGCCCAAACGTCTTTCAACCCGGTTCACACGACTACTACCCATATACTGCTTTACTGAGGCCACACTTCAATTTCATTCAGTGTGCAACTCGCAAGTACCGCCGTTATATTTGATCTGCTCATTTGCTTGTCCGCTTTCCCATCATCAGATAGACCTCTCACTGACATGTCATAATCAGATGTAATTACCAAGCGACACCTTATCAACCTACTGTGCTCTATATTATACACAAGACTATGGCATTCCGTGATCATACTTCCCCTTACCAGCTCCAGGCAGCGAGTGGTCCAGTCGAAGAAATAGAGTCTTGCTCTGTTAGCAATGTGGGTGACTCTACTCAATGCTTGCAGGTCCCTCTGGAGGATCTCGGCTTTTCAGTCGAGGTATCTCAAACCGATGCTAACTTTCGACCTGTACCGCTCCTGAGCCTTAGAACCGTTTGTCTTCCTTCTTTCATTTTTCTTTGCTGTATCTCTCCAGGGACATGCATTTGCTACGCCGGTATTTACTTCATAACAAGGACCAGCCGCAAGCGACGAAATTGGACTCGAGTTCGACAGTCACAGGTTTGACCACCGATGGTTAGCCAAAGGGAAACAATCTCGAGGTTATATTTAAGCGTGTGCATCGTACTGAAAGACAATATTTCCTCAATTCCATCTCAGATCGGCTTACGCATCCCGACTGCCACCATACCCAGCCGTCAACGCAACGCCTAGATGTCACCGGCCGGGCTTTCCCACTCACAATAGCGACTGAAATTATGCGCGATTTATCTCTTATCCAATATATGCTCACTGATCTCATACCCAACTTGGGAGACATAATCGGCCAGGTTCCTCTCCTCATGAGCTTCATGCTCTCATTTAAACTCGTCATTTTCGCTTCGCACTCAACATCGAGCGCGATCCAGCACATGATAGCAAAGCCTAGACATATCCGATTATTTCTAGACTCACTACCTCCTGTCTCCTATCTTCATCTTTTATAAATATGCATTCCGGCCTTTGCATCTGTTCTCACGGAACTACCGACGCCGGTTCTCGGTGTCCCTCCTCCGGGCTCCGGGGTGGAGCCCGTCGGTTGCGGGGTATTAAAGTGGGATCGCTCAACGCCTCGCTGCAGCCACGATCCAATGAGGAGCCTCCGTGTTGCATTCGAATTGCCTCATGCTTTGCTAGGTGGCATAAAATGAGACAATCCCAAACTGGGTTTTCTGGTTGGGCTTGGAGCATGTAAGAGTGTGTAGCATGCAAATTTCCTTTCCCTGCATAAAGAACATGTCAGCAAGGGAGACGATGCTGAACAGTGCGTTGTAATAAGCACCTCGTTATTATTCCCAGCTGAAGAACAGGAATACCAGCTGGCAAAGTTATGCATCCCCTGATTCGGAATAAACAGCGCCCCACATCCACTCATCCACTTCTTGGGCAATCCCCGGTTGCCCCTGGACATGGATGACTAAGCGCGCGCCTGCGCTGCGACCACACCATCACCCAGTGACATTGAAACCATGACTCTCATGAACCAAAGACGAGCGGAAAACGTACCCACAATCTGGCCATTGGGGCACCTCATCCCCTCCAAGCTCTTCGCACGCCGCTCAAGATGGGAAATGCCTCACCTGAGCACCTAGCTGTCCTGCGACGCACGCCAGAAACCCACGGAACGTGTACCGGACTTGCTCAAGCCTTGGGTATAGTATCTTCGGGACGGGATCCCGAGCTGGGGGGATAATAAACCAACCACCACCATGCATCTGACTTTCTCGCGAGAGGGGATTTTTCGTCAGCCTGGCTTGAGCATCTCCGTGCCGCCTGGACCGGGCGGCGAATCGCCAAACCCTGATGCCACTCCTCCTGCCTTGGCAGGCTGCGACAATTAAAGTCGACCACGATCAGCGCTGGCGGCATACCATGAAAAGATCTGCCTTGACAGAACACTTGGGTCAATGAAATGATGAAAATTGATGCAATTTGCTTGGGAATACCATCCACTGTCTAATATTTCTCGCCAGAATCGTCCGTTATGGTACAAGAATGCACTTTATGTGCTTCCGAAACATGATACATCCCAGTTGCCAACCCTTTTCCATAGCGTTCCATCTTCGCTGTTCCTGTAACGCCGGCGACACCAGCGTCGCAATCTCTGATGAATTAAACAATCAAGTTTGAACCCGTTTCCGTGCCCAGTCTACCGAAAGGGACTTGCCTCTGGTCGACAAATGTCGGCCTGTGTCAACCTGAAACTCCGCTGTAACATGTCGAATAATAAAACATTCTGTGTGAAAGGGCAGAATGAGTAGGTCAGCAACGTGACAGCCCTATGCCTACGAAGCAGCGGCAATAGGCACTGGTGCTGGTGCTGGTGCTGGTGCTGGTGATGCGCCGTGGACGCTAGATGCACTGCGCATCTCGACGTCGACACCACTGTTGCTGGCGCTGGCGCTGTTCCCTTCTTGGCCGTTGGCCTTGTTCTCCTTGCTGCTGCCCTCAGCTGAGACGGTAGCAGAATCCTCAGTGCTTGACTCGGGAGCCTTCTTTGGGGGCGCCGTCCAGCGTGGGACTTCCCAGACAACTCCAGTAAAGCTCTTGAGCGTGAAGCCGCCCTTGTTCCACTTGCGACACGGCTTGCCAGACCGGTCGAGAGCGCGAAGGCCGGCATTGATAGCACCTTGGTTTGCCTTGGGGCCCAGCTTGTGACCTCCGGCCGGTCGATTGGCCGAATTTGAGTGGTCGATTGTCCCATCCTCCCTATAAATAATTGTTAGTGTGTTGTTCTTTCATGTCGGTTTTGACAAAGAATTAAAGCAAGACTTACAAACGAGGCTTCTTCTTGGGGCCTGGCTTTCCTCGAGGCTTGGGAACACCATCTATTCCGTTGGCATTGGCAGCTGATCGCTTGACACCCTTCTTCTTGGGTCCTTCGACGGGAGGGCCCATGGCTGAAGGAGCTGGTGTTCCATCGGCGGGAGTCGCATCGGCAGCAGGTGTGGCAGCATTCGAATCTGAAGCATTGTCGCCGTTCGAGTTGCTAGCAGGAGGTTGCGAGCCAGTGACAGAAACGGTGTCGGCAGCGGGGGAGTTGACGTTTTCCTTTTCAGACTTGACGGGAGAGTCTTCCTTGACAGGCTTGGAATCGACGAGGTCGCGAAGCTTGTCAGGCGACACCTTGAGAGCGACGAGCAGCGTGGGCTTTGCACTGGACTTGCGTCGCGCGTCGGCGGACTTGGCTTGAGGAGCCATGGTGGTGAGAAAGGTTTGCAGCCGGCGAGTAAAAGGTGATGATGGTGATGAGACAACAGGCAAGGGTTTTATTTGGTGAGACGAGGCCAGGCGAGACGATGGGCGGCGAGTGGTGATGATGAGAAACGGCGATGGATGGATGGCGGATGATGATGGAGGAGAAGAAGAAGAAGGAAGCGAGATTTGTGGAATGGCCTGGTGACGGGAGAGGCGGCAAATGGCCTAAGGCTGGTGGTGATCCCGTGGTGGTCAGGGGTGGTGGGCTTTTTGGGGCTTGCGTGGAGCGGGAGATTTTGTTAGCTGGCGTTGCGACTTGCGGCGTCGAAGACTCGCTCGCTCGGGGTCTTGGTGATGGTCTGCGGCTGCGGCAGTGGGAGCAAAGGGAGGAGAGTTGATGGACGGAGGGGAAAGTGGGAGGCCGGGGGAGAAGGCGTGTCTTGTAGGTTTTTGGGGTCTTGGTCTCATTGTCATTTTCGATTCTGGGGCCCAGAGGCGGCGCACAAGGAAAATTCGGTTGGTTTTTGGTTGGGTTGGTAAAGGCTCTCTTGACTTGTTGCTCACTCTCCCGTCACGTCTGGGGATTTTTCGCTGCCCCGGGGCGGCGCGTTCCCAAAGAGGACTAGCGCCCCTCTGCGCCCAGGTAATGCAGTTATGGAGGTCCCGCATTATTTGGTCTTCCGATGGGACCGGGGGGGATGCAAGCGATTCGACCAATCATCGTCCCTCCTCGTCGCCATCTCCTGGCTCAGGTTCCCTTCCTTCAAGTCTGGATTGGATTTGCTCCCTCCCGCTGCGCTGCGACCCAGCGATTCAAGACCAGCAGAACCGCTCTCCAAATCACCTCGTCCAGTGCCTCCCACGCTGTTCGCGCTTCCGCTTCAGCCCCAGCCCCCGCCCCCCCGGGAGGGAGGCAACAGCCATCGCAGTGATGGTGGCCAAGACAAGCAAGCACAGTGTCCGCCTCATCCAGCCAAGGCATCAGGTTTCTGCAGCGATAGACGCTACCATGTCACATTGGACTTGGTTTCCATAGGACCGCCGTCGGAGATGTGCAAGACAGACAAAAATCCACGACGGCGGGATGCACGGGATGAACACACGAGACGAAGCTAGGGAATCATCGCCTGCCCCTCATCCCTTTTCCCGGCCATGGGCACGGCGTGGCATGGCTGGCCTGGCTCGTCCTCCCTTATTAGCCGACCGTGAGGGACGGCGCAAAAAGCAGCGAGAGATGGGACTCATCCCATCCATCAATGGATGGGAAGCGAGCCCCTGCTGGCTTTTCGCGGTGGCGGAATTCACCGACTCACCCTCAAAGCTTGACACAGGGATACGGCTGGTAGCCTTCTCTATCAATGAGACAGACACCTCCACTATCAGTCACCCAAAGAACAGCGCATGCCCACGACCAAGGGTCCGATGCTTATGGATGGCCTCACATTCATCCACAGAGGTAGCCGACGCCTCAACCCTCGGCACCTCTAGTGCTTAGCCTTTAACATGGCCCCCAAGGTCCCGGGCGACTTATTTGAGATATCATAAACTCGCAAGCGTTTCAGTCGATATGAACCTCAAGGATTGCTACAGTACTGCGCCCGGTCAACCCTCACCTCAACAAGGCTCCGATCTAGTCGCCTTACGAGAGATTCCTGCAGGGCGATGGGCATCCACCACCAAACCCCATCAAAGAAGCATGCCAGCGCCTTTGACGCTATCGCCAATGTGCATCATCTCTCTCGATGAACTTGTGCACCTCAATTCTTTGTCTCTTGTAGATCCAAGTTGGAACCCGAGAATCGCCGCCATCACCGGGCAGCTTTCCGGTGCAACCGAGTGCGGGCAAAGAGTGACAAACCAAACCACCCGACCGTGTGAAATTGCCAAGTTTGATCCGTATTTCGTCACGTCTCCGCCAGAAATCCCTGCGTCAGTTTCCCGCCAAAGTTGGTTATTTTCGTCATCTCTGCATAGCCTCGATCGTCGCGGCCAGGATCCCGAGCAGTTACATGCTGCGCTTAGCAAAATTGAGCACCATGTCATCGCTCTGAAGACCGGCAGATACTACCACAGAGGTCATTTGTGTCTGTCGCACCAGCATCAGGAATGATAGCAGGTCCAATGCCCAATGAGAACCAGCAAGCGCTGGTTCACAATGAGTTGAAATACCCGAGACTAAGACACCATGACATGGCCCGTTGCCGTCACAATCACTGGAATGCGTTGCTCCCTACAACTCAAACTCGATGGCAGAGATATATGAAGAACAATAGACCATGATGAATGTTAACGGCCAAACCACCTTTGCCATCTTATTGAACCTGTCTAGTTGACACAATGGTCCGCCTTCAGACACTTCTTTACATTATTCCACACCTCTCTTTACCCCCTCCATACGCTCATGCCGCTCTTCTACCTCCGGTGGACGTTCCATCCAAACCACCAGGGGCGGTCTTTACGGAACCAGCAGCCCGATCTGCCATCAAAGTAACACCCTTCAAGGAGCCTCGTCATGGCTTCCCCAAGCTACACCGCACTCTCAGTGTGGTGAAGCGACTGGTTGAGGAGCACGGTTACATGGTTGAGGTTTCTGAAGAGGCCTTGCAAGATGTCCTGGACCAGATCAACAGGCTTCAGGACCAAGTGAGCAGCATGTTTTCACCTGATTCCAGAAACAAGGAATCTCCTCAACCAGGAGTTGGTCAGCCGGGCAGAGAGTCTGGACAACTGCCCAGCGGTGCCTCTAATACACCCTCCGATGAGGACCTACCAGCTGAGTTGCCTGCCCAACCCAACAGGACTGGGCTCCCCGACTCTGGTGAAGCCTCTGGCCCATCAAAGGTCCCAATGGTATCCGATGCCGACATAAGATCCAACCTCCCTGGCCAGCCCAACATCCCCAATACAGTTGTTGCGCCTCTACCTTCCAGTTCCTTCAATCTGCCTAGTGCCCCTGGGCAACCAGGACCAGCAGGACAAAGACAGCCCGATGGCCAGGCAGATGCAGTCGCCAGTGAGCTACCAGGAAACTCAAATGGAGGACCGGCCAGTCTACCAACTGAGTTGCCGGGCGAGGATTCCAACAACGCTTCTACCGGTAGTACAGAGACTCGACCCTCCAGGGTCGGATCAGCCCCGCAGCCAGAGAAGTCCTTGCCCAGACAGTCCGGAGAGGAGTCCAGCGAGTCCAAGATGCCATCCGGCGAACAACCCGGAGTGCAGCCAAATGGTCAATCTACCAACCTATTCGACGAACAACCCACGGGTCAGCTTGACGAGCCCGCTTCTCAGACAGCCAATCAGCGGCCCCAAGGCAAGGCAGAACTACACTCCAACACAGCTCCAGGAACTCAACCTACAGGATCTCCCGACAACGTACCAGAAGACCATACCAGCGCTCTTCCCGATGAACAGGTTAACGGAGAACCCAGTGGGTTACCTGGAGGCGTATTCGTGGAGGACCCAGACAACGTTCCCGGATCAAGCCCAAGCGAGACAACTTCCATAGGACAAGGCCAGATTCCAGAAACAGAAGGAGGTCAGCAGCCATCTCAAACCATAGACCCCAATTGTCTAGATGAAGCTCAGGTGAGTGGCCAACCAAACGTCCGCCGAAACATTAACTGCGCTGCAGGTGTTAGTTCGTTCGCAACCGAGCCAAGTCGGGTCCCTTCATTCGTGACAACTCATGGTTCAGCAACCCAAACAGCACTCGGCGTCCAAACGGAACTCGGTACCCAGCCAACACTCGGAATTCAGACGACCATGAACGCCGAGACAACTCTCGAGTCTCCAACAACGCAGGACTTGGAAGCGACACTTGACATTCAGGCGGCATTCGATACTCAAACGACACTCGACTCTCTGGCCACGCTCAGCACTCGGGAAATACTCAACTCTGAGGCGACACTCAGCATTGAGGCAGCATTCAATACGCAGACAGCATCCGACGCGCAAACAGCATTCGACGCTTCAACGACACTCGGCATTCAGGCACAACTCGACACGCAGACAACATTCGATATCCGAACGGCGCCTGACGCTCAGGCCGCACCAGACACTACAACGGCCTCGGGCCTCGGAGCAGAAACTTCGCAGCAGACAACAGAGCAACTAGCCACGACGTCGGCCGCATCCAGCATTACTGATCTGCAAGTTTCAGCATCAACCGAGTCGCCGGCAACCCTCACCACGGAAATGACTATGCAGCAGAGTCTGAGACAATATACAACTAGTGAAAGGCAGCAACTCAGAACTTTGGTCTTCACGTCAGTTCTTACGAGATCATCGAGGATAAAGTGGACGACAACACACACCGAGTTCTTTCATATCGGTCAACCCACCGAGTCCCCTACAATCCCCGGTCTAGTCTTTAAAGAGGACCCGGCTATGACGTTGGGTGGAGATGAACACCCCACAGTTGCTGGGTCCAGCACGGATGAAAGCATATCCCAGAGCAGGGCGCCAAGCACGGCAGAGGCTTCGGGGTCGACAAGCCTTCAAGAATCAGGACTTGATGCCATGGCTACGCTCTTGTTAACGGAGAGCACTATGAACAGAATTCCGACAACTAGCATGATCTGGAGTGACGGCAGTACTCCAGCAACAGCAGCACCCAAGTCTTCACCAAGACCACTGTTGCCTCCCAATGCCGTAGCCGCCAACACAACGTACACGACACCGACCAGCGGGTTCAGAACCATGGCAAAGCCGACGAGGAGTTTGATGGAAAGGGCAGAGATGATGTGAATAGATACGAGTTATGGGAGGATACGAGTTGTACTTTATTTGGATACGTACACGATACGACATGCGAGCAAGCTTAAACATGTGGAGGTTCGGTCTTTTTTACGCAGATACGACATGATGATCAACAACCAACGCGCGGCTATCTCCTTTCCCACGCATGACCCGTGACGAGTTGGATCCAGAAGCCAGTCAGGAGGGCGGCTCTTTGGCGCCCCCCCCCAGACAAGATTCGCCTGTTGCGCTAAGCGGAGAAAATGGCGAGATGGTAATGATCTACAGAGACGAGGCGAAATTTGTTCCCTTGACCGTGACCCTCCCCTTGCAAGTGGATAAAATGGCGAAACCAAGGAGTGACCCTCGCGAGGGGGGGGGAAGCGCCAAAACGTCAGGAACCGGCGGCAAGGGCCTTGGCAATAAAGGTGAAACGCGTCTCACTCATGATCCCATCCCTTTAACAGCCTTATATTAATACTAGACCGGGCTGGAATGGAAGCGAAGTGCCTTGCGTCGTCTCTCGCTTCTGTGATTCTGTGCTGAACTCTCTTCCTGATACTATTCACTATCTCTTTTGTGTTTGTTTGTTTGCTTCCAACTCCATCGTCAAAGCTCTCATTCCTTACGGAGCTTTTTTTCTATTCCTCTTTATAACCAACAAGGCATAGGCCTGCCACAACAGCGCCAATATGATTTGCAACGAGAAATCCCGCTCGCTGGCGAGCGACGACACATTCACATCCAGCCAAGACATGATCGGTACGATTCACAATGGATTCTTCAGCGGCGCATTTATACTCACATTGGACCCCTACAGACAACGTGGAGAGTCTTGAGCTTGACGACTCGGTCCCGACATTATCAACGTGGGAACTGATCCAATACTTTCTGATCCTCAATTGGCAATTGTACAACGCCCTCCGCATATATCTCGTCTACGAGCAATGGGACGGCTGGGGCAGCATCATGTTCACCGACAAGGCAGCGGTGGTCCTGGGAGTCGCGCAATTACCGCTCACGGTGTTGATTCTGCTGGAGCTGATAGACATGTGGCGTGACCGGAGAGCGCAACGGCAGATGAGATCAAGGCTCGCGGCCCAGGAACGCGTGTCCAAGTGTTGAGCTGAGATGAGGATGAACAATTTTAAGAAATGAGCTGGACTCGAACGAACGAACGATTCATTTTAATAAAAGGCTAAAAATGCTTTATATTCAAGGTTAACTTAACTCTGTAACGTTAATTGTTTGTGTGACAAGGGTTTGCTGCATTCCCTCTGAGACGCTATCTCCTAAATGAGTGCTTGGTGCTGACTCGTCAACCCCCCCTTGCCCTTGCGAAGCTTCTGAGTGGCTGCTGACCTTCCTATGGCGGTCAAGACTATGTGTGTGGGTTGTCATTATTAGAGTCTGCTATGTGTCCATTTGGCTCACAACGTGTTGACCACTCGGGCAATACCTGAACCCTTTTGTTCTGCGCCACCAACAGCATCCAGCATCAACTGCGTGTGTTACCAGCAACAAAGCTCCAGCGAATAAGCCGTCGACTCAGCCATGCATATTCTCATCTCTTTTTTTTACGTGAACATGCGGTCTGTGAGCAGAATAGCACCGTAAGAATGGAATTGTCTGGCGTGACTCTTTCGCTGTCCATTCCCACTTGGGGCGTCAGTCCCCATCCATCGTCAGCACTTGTCCCCTCTGGAGTACTCGAGTTTTCCGGATTACCACTCACGGCTGAACAACAATGAGCGCACTGCCACGCGAGCAAAGGCCCTTGGAGGGGTTGGTTAATGGGCGCACACAATCACCAAAGAAAGAAGGGCCCTTTGTGCTACCACTCAACTCGGCCTGATACAGGGTATTTCGCCGTTTACCGAGTCTTACCTGCATGGGCAACTTGCGGGAGCCTCGCGCCGACGAGGTTTGGTCTCCGTCTCTGCCTTTCTTTCATTGTTCATCCTTCTTGAGCGACTTTTCGTCTTTTAGTTGTACTATCAGCTGGCAATTAAACCACAGTCTCAACAGTCGAGCGGCGCGATGCGACAATGAACCAAGCGCATTAGCCAACCCCTCTCAAGTTGTTGTCGTGCGTGCGCTGTCTTCACCATGAGGCTCTTTGTTCCTACCGGCTTCGTCCTGCTTCCTCATCTCATCGTCGCACAAATCGTCAGGCGCTACGAGGCGCTTCCCATCGCGCAGGGCGACCTCGTCCCGCGCTTCTTCCTCGACCAGGCATTTCCTCTCGCGAAGCGCGACAAGGACTGCGGGGAGGGTTATCACAACTGTAAGTCCTTCAACAAGCGCAACATGTTTGATTGAAAAAACAAAAACTCATGTCCTCGCGCGACAGGCCTAGATATCGGCTTCCCCGACGACTGCTGCAAGAACGACCAGTATTGCTACGTCAACAAGGACGGCGATCCGAAATGCTGCCAGATCGGGTCCAACTGCGCCAGCGAGAACCTCTGCTCCAACGACGCCACCCGCCAGTACTTTTGCTCGCGCACCACCACCCGGAGCGGGACGGCCGTCACCCAGGAGGGCTGCTGCGACCGCAAATGCCCCCGGACGAGCCTCTACCTGTGCCCCAGCGACCTGGGCGGCAACTGCTGCGGCTTCGGCTCGGAGTGCAGGCCCGACGGGAAGTGCGCATCCACAAAACCCGCCTCCCAGACCGGCCTGCTGACACCCGTGCCCGAGGGCTGTACCACGTCACAGTTCAGGTGCCCTGACGGCGCTGGGTGTTGCGACGACGGACAGGTTTGTACCCAGGTTAGCGGAGAGGGATACTGCGCAGAAGCCAAGCCGACCGGTAGCGACGTTAGGGTTGTTGACGACGATCAAGATGGAGGTGGAGGAGGACTATCCGACGGCGCTAAAGCTGGAATCGGTGTCGGTGCGGTTGTAGGAGCGAGCATAATCATCGGCGGACTCACTTGGCTGTGCCTGGCTAAGCGGCGCCAACGCCGGCAGACCACGACCGGAGAATCGGGAACCGCAGGTGAAGGCGAAGGCGAAGGCGAAGGTACCGGCACCGGCACCGTGCGGGACGGTATGACCGACGTATCCGGAAGCCAGGCCCGGCACGGCTTGACGAGAGACTACTTCGGGCCCGATGCTGTGACTGGGCCGTTTACGGACCCGGCCATTAGCCCAACGACGGCCGCCTCGCCGGGCATGGGCCGAGCCGTGCCGATACAGGCCCACGGGCCCGGCGACATCGCGGCGCCGGTCGAGATCGACTCAACGGTCAGAGAAGACGGTTTCCTGTCACCAATGACCAGCCCGAGTATGGGCAATACGCCCGGTTCAGAGACCATTGACGGACGGTTCGAGTTATACGGCAACGACGAGCCCATATCACCGGGTCGTCCATTATCAATCGTTCCAACACCACCGCGAACTCCGGCGGCAGAGAGCCCACCACGAAAGAGTCATGATGCGCAAGAAAAAAAGTGAACCCTTCTAATATTCTTTTCATACTTGGTAACGCCTAGCCAGACCATTCGCGCAAATATCAAGGTCATCCAAATCCTCCCCTCGCAGTGCCAATCTCACAAATGAAAACAAAACAAATTATGTGTTCCGACTCTGTTGCCTCAAAACTCCGCGCCAAGGTAAAGAAACATAAAAGGAGCCATCCGAGTGTCGCCCAACGCCGTTATTGTGCTGGAATGAGGAGAATAAAAGAATAGGAAACATGTCCATCTGCGCCCGAATAACGATCCTCCTGACTGCGTTTAGCAGACGACGCCCCCAAAAGGAGCGCAGTTTCTGAGGTCTTTAACAAGTTCTTCGACACTGCTTAGATGTTGGCTGAGCAGCTCCTGCTTTTGATCAGTTGTGAGATAAACGTCCTCATCCGCATCGGAGCCAGATCGCTTGCGGCGGGCGTCGTTGTTAAAGGCGCCGGCAAGCTTGCTTGGGCTCCGTTGAAGCATGCCGGGGACAGAATCGCGCTGGTCGGCGCGGGGGATGGAGGGCGACTCGGGCATGAGATAGAAGTAGAGGAACTCGACAAGCTTGAGCTTGACCTCGCGGGCCGTGGAGCGTGACTTGAAGAGAGAGGTGATGGTAAGAAGGCCATCAAGGCCCTCAAAGGTGCGAGTGTTTCGGGGGGTGTCGAGGAGAGCGGTGACAAGGGTGAGAAGAGTCGCACATTGGATGGCCGGGCAGTTGAAGGGCTCGAGGAGATCAAGGAGGAGCTATATACCATGTCAGTTTAGGTCCCCTTGTTGTCATATAAGACGAATTCGTATCACATACATTCATATTCTGCTCCCGCGAAAAGAGCGACTTGCTGGGGGGGTGCAACAGGAGAGTTCCCTGGATGAGATCGAGGGCATTGAGGATCAAGAGATCATTCTGGCCGTCGCTGCCCTTAGCCATGAGACGGTCGAGAGTGCCGATCAGGCGCATGGCAACGTTCCACTCGAATCCCTCCTGCAACTTGAAGAACTCTTGGAAAGCGGGATCCTGGGACAGCTCGGCGAGGTCCTTTTGTTCAGGCGACGCCTCTCCGTTGCTTTCGTGGTCGCGGCTGCGGCGCGAGTTGTCGCCACGAGGATTCGAGAGGCAGATCTGGGCGAGAAGACCCTCGACCTGGCGGAGGCCCTTGCGGACCTTGGGGCCGTCGTAGGACGAGAGGTTGTCGAAGGCGAGAGACAGAAGTGACTCCATCGTGTTTGTTTGCGTGATTGGCGAGAGAAGGAGTGTCGTGGGCGTCGAAACACCAGTATGAAAGAAAAGAACAGAGAAAAAAGACGCTGGAAATGGGGCAGATATTTGTGGATGGATACTGCTTTCTTTTTGCAAGGCACGACGAGGGATCGAGACGGCGGAAAATGGGACAAAACAATGGAACGAATAACTAACGAAGAGAAGGGAAGGGAATTGGGTATCAAGCAGCGCTCAGAGTTGGCTCGAGCCCAAAGCAGCAGCAGAAAACCTGAAGAAGAAGAAGATCAAGAAGTTGCATCCAGATGTGGTTGAGCTGAAGCTAAACAGCTGGGCCCTGGGCTCAAAGGTGGAGAGGACCATCTCCACGGCAACGGGGCCCTGACAGCGGATGAATTCCAGCACGAGGCACGTGGACGAGGCCCCAGGGGCCCCATGGCGGGGCTTCTGTCACTGTGATCGTCACGAGAGGGGGCCGCTAGAGCACGTCAGCCAGTGGGAGGGCGACAGCAGATCTCAAGGTGCAGCTGGCCGACAAGAGGAATTCCAGATTGGGACGGATTGATGGAAGCGGGATGGAAGCCTGAGTTGGGAAAAAGAGGTGGCCCCTTGTTGGTTATCTCACAGCAGAGCAGTTTTTGCATGTGACAACTCAAATTGGCGACCTTTGTCTACTTCTGGAAGGAATGTAGTTTGAGAATATCTACCCAACTACCCTACCCTCGACCACCACGTCTCGTGACGGACGACATGATCCAAGCCCCAGCTTTTGACGTGTCTAAACTCCAGTTGGCGAAACATGGGCTTCGCAAGGGCTGATCTCACGGTGGGCTGAGGTGGTGTGGTTTTTTCGTCCCAACGGATCAAACAGCCGCCTCATTGCAAGATGAGATGAGCCTGCTACGAGATTAGATAAAGGGACAACTGGCACCTTTTTTTTACTCCCCTTGAGCGAACACAGCCTTGACCCATCTTGAACTCTGTTTTCTCAAGATCTTTTGATATTCACGACAAGTCTCCCTATTGCGCACCCAATGAGGTAAGGAATCCATCACCCTGCTTCTTGGCACCTCAGTTTAGAACGGACGGCAGCGCCTGGGCTGTTGCTCGTTATGTGACATTGCGCCGAGTCGGGGTTGAACTGGAACTGCTGGACCGGTGGTTCCGTGAGAAAAACGTCATTGTCCATCATCCGACAGTTTCTCGGCGCGTGTCGCGACTGCATTCTAGGCTCGGAACTGTTTCTTGTCTTGTCTTATCTCTCAAGTAGAAAGAAAAAGTTGACATCCCCATCTCAGCAGATACCCATCCTTCCCCAACGTCTAGCCTCGTTCAATTGTCTCTCCGTAATAACCTCGATACCCCGGATTATCACAAGCTTCCTCTCACCCCCTCTCTCAAAAAGGTACGCTACACCAACGTGACCTCTGGCCTGCAGGACTTTGTGACTGCTCCTGGGCGTCAAAAGACCTCCCCCACAATCTGGCTGCCACCCTACGTACCCGCCTGGCCCGCCGTGCCGCTAGCTCCTTTGCATTAGCTCGTGACGAAAGGTCGTTGGGTCTCTTGCTCTTGCGTAGGACGAACACGTACCCTCGTATGGAGCTTAGCTTAGGACAAGCGAGCCCTTCTTGGTCGTGTCCTGCCCCTCAACCTCTTGGTCGCATATGCACGTATATATCTTGGGCTGCCTGTGCTGCCTCGCCTCGCCTCGCGCGCATGCTCGCCTTCATGCCTTTGCATCAGGCAGAACTGAACTTGGTTCGGGACGCTCAATGACGTCGACTTTTCTACAGGTCTCTCGCTCGCGATACTTAAATAGAGCTGCCTAGGCCAAGGCGCAGCCCACACAACAACTCCCAACAAGATACCAGGCATCCGAGCTCGATATCTGCCCAACCTTATACACTTCCCGCCTCGCCACCTTCACCCCCCCAACTCAGCCTCACACACACCGTTGCACTCTTCAAACGCTGAACGCATGATCCCCACGGCCGATCCGAACTTCTCTTCCGACTCCTGGGCTCTCCCCCCGTCGACCCTGCACATGCTGTCCCTGTCGCCCAGAGACATGGAGAAGATGCCCTCCAACAACAACAACACCAACCCCCCTTTCACCTCCCCCAGCGC
>JAANQP010000439.1:0-89212 GCA_011320165.1 Fusarium protoensiforme | reverse complement strand
ATGGGATAACCGCGTACGACAGGTAGAGTAGGATCAGGGTCAAGTTGCAATATGGGCCATAGGGGGGAAGCCACCATCTACCGCCGCCGCCACGCCCTCCGCCACCACCTCCGAAGCCGATAGCCTCGCCGTAGGTGTTGTTGACAGTCAAGTTGTATGTGTTGCGGTTGTTGGTTTGGGTATTGTTCTGCGTCAGCTCTGGGCGTATCGAAGCCCCTGGGGCTGCCGCAGTCTCTGGGTGTGAAGATGTTTGAGCCAAGGTGCCGGGTGGATTGCGCCGCGTAAGGGCAAGGTCTCCAGCCTGGTGGTCGCTGGTCTCGTCCGGTTCGCGTGTGGCCAAATCGAGGAGGGGATCTCGGTTGAAGAGAGCATCCAAGTTGAACAGATCTGAGATGCCATCCACGTGGGGAACGGGGTTCAGATCAGGGGCAGGGGTGAGGGCGTCGTTCTTAGTAGGAATGTTGAGGGGCTTAATAAGCGGGGAAGCAGGCTGGGACTCGGTATTTTGCGCGGCAGCAGATGCGTCGGATCGGTTGCTTCGGTTGGATCGGCTGCTCCGGGCCTTGGAAAGAATGGCTGTCAGTAGACGAGACGTCAACATCCAGCGTCCCTGACCTACCTTGCGCTTTCGTGCCACGGCCTGACCATGATGGAACAAAGCCGGCGGCGGCAGCGGAGGGTCCCCGTCTGGATTAGAGGCCATGGTGGAGGGAGCTCTGGGGCGTTGAACGATGGACTGAGCGAGCGAGTCAAGTATTCGGGAAAAATCCGTTGGAGGGAGGTTGAAAAGGTTGGGACCGATGCTCCGGAGCCTGGCCAGAGTTTTAACCACTACAACATCAACTACAGGCTCGACAACTCAACTAAACTCACCTTCAGCTATCAATTGGTATTAGATCCAGTCTCTGTATTCATTAGAGTCGCGTCATCAACCTGGTGTGCCCTCTCGACTCTACCTTTACCCCCCATCAACCTCTTTGTTTACTTCTCAACGCCACTGCACAGGCCACCAAGCACCAAGCAAGACTCACCATCCCCCTCAATCAAGTTGGCTCTATTCGGTTCGACTGGCGCACTTTGGCCCATTCCATTACGGCACGTGGAGAGCTGGGACCCGGTTATTAGATCCTCTCTCTCCCCGCTCGTGATGGATGGCCCTTTGTCCCTCCTTCACCTTCACCTCGACCTCAGGCAAGTCTGTCACTGCTTTCACCACTGCTCCGATTCTGACTGCCTGCTTCTAGCTTCTTGAAAGGCTTCGTCATCGGCTTCATTCTTTGTCTCATTTGCGTCCTCATCGCACCAAGAACCCTCGACGACCAAGCGTGCACAACTGAAATGCCTCCCACCTTGCGCCCACTATCGAGGGCATCGAACGAGGGCCGACATGTCACTCCTGGCAGTCATGTCGCTCCAAACTACAATAGCGCACCTCCTGAACGTTCCGCTCCTATTGACCACACCGCTCCTGATGCCTCTGTCGCCCCCGATGGCAAAGAAGCTCGAGACTCGGATGACCTGGTACGAGTCCCCCACCCCTCATCTGGGTTCCGGGTCATCCGCTTCACTGTCGGCCTGGTCACTCAAGGCGCCGAGTCGCCTCTCGATAGCCAGCCCATCGAGCTGTGCTTCCACTCCGACTTTGAAGCCTCTGTGCTTTGTCCACTATCATTACACTTCAATGACACCTATCTCATCTCTTACGAGAGACCGCCGCCACTGGCGGTGCCTCCACCGCCCGGGGTAGTCATCGACCTAGGAAGGGTGGATGCTCTGCCCGACGACCCGGAGTTCTTGGTCCTCGTTGAGGAGCAGATACATCGCGAGATTGAGGAATCTATTTGGCGCCATCAACAACAGAAACAACAGAGAGTGGTGCCTCGACTGGACCGGGCGCTGTCTCTAATCCAACAGAGACGGGGATTGGCTCTTGTCGTGCTTTGTTGTCTGTTGAGTGCCATGATGCTTTCCTCGCTGGCCCCGGCAAGAACCAGACCTGGTCGTCTAGAGAGTGATGCAACAATTCAGACTATACCCATCACCCAAAACATGTCCAACATTGCGCTTGCTACCACTCAACTATGTTCTCTGGTCTTCTTCAACGCTTTTGTATACCCGAGAATTGGTGACACCCCTGACAATACTCCTCCTTCGCCATACTAGACTATACGCAAACCTTGGAAGACAACGAACTACCTGGTCAGTGAATTCATACTCGTTCACCTTTCAGACGAAAATATCAAGGAGTACCTGGCCTCAGACCGTGGCCTGGATGCAGAGATGCGAGCCCTGAGGCCCCTGTTATATGTATCGGTTAGTGGGATCCGATGGGATAGCATAGCCGAAACATGGGACAGAGCGTGGAATATGATGAATCATGCGACGGACCTCTGGCGACACCTGGCGCTTGACCTGTTTTACTTCTGGGTCAACCAAGACATCAACGCTATCGGTCTCTCCTGTCTCGTCAATCATATTGGTCTCAGAATGAGGATCGGAGATGACATGTTTATCTGGGAGGTGGGGAACAAGACTTCGGCTGGGGTGCGTGTTCCCAGATCTAAGTTGCCAACCACACTCCCGGACACCATTCGGCGCTTCCTCGACGTGTGGCGCAAGACTCTCGCCAATGCCGAGGCTCTGTCTTCATCATGCAAGGTCTTACAGGACTACAGGGAACCCCTCCCCCCCTCTGCGCCCTCGACACAGGTTGTGCATCCCGCGTGCCTTCTCGCCGCTTCAAACGCATCGCCAGGAGACAAACTCAAGAGTCTCGAAGCGTGGGCAGTATCTTCCCGAGACCGAAATATCACACTGGATGGAAAGTCGCCTGGCCGGGCAAAGACCTTCTCACCCGACCGGGAAGCCGAGTATTTATGGCCAAATCAGACCAAGTATCCGCCCCTTTTTGATCAGATCATGTGGCTGGCCCAACTCAAGGATGCGATGGAGGACGTTCTGGAGACTGCCAGACGAGTGGTGGACGAGATGCCAGAAGAGACCACTTTGATCCGGGTGAGGAGGTGGTACCAAGGGAAAGAAGGGTTATCGAAGGTAAAGAAGAGGATGGGTGACCTCGAACGGATGTTGCGAGTTGATATGAGACGGCAGCTCCACGACCTCATTGTGGGGCTGGGAGCAGTTCGTGACATCTGCCATCAACGCGATTCATTTTCCGGCTCCATCGACGACTTGGATTCTGTCTCAAACTGGATCATTGATGAGGACGAGACTGGTGTGTTGCTGCGGAAGCTGCTTCACCCCAAAGACCAGTCGAAGGAGTTGCGAGTCGTGAGTAAAGAGTTGATGAGAAGGAAACGCGAGTTGGGGAAGTATATGGCCATGTGGGAGAATCTGGACACTCAGGACGATGTGGAGAAGAGGAAGAAAACCGAGAACGAAGGTGAGGATCCATAGCTGCTTTTGATAGGCATTCTTCTTGGTTTGTTCTAGCGTGGCATTGGGCCTCGTCCTGGCTTATGCTTTGTTGTCGCGGGTGAGGATGACACGTTTCTTTTCTGTACTTGAGAGAGAGCACTGGAAACCGCAGCAGATGACATGACTGCTTATTTCATTAATCTCGTACCTATTCGTGAGCTGGTCCTGGCCCAATCATCTAGGGGACGTGAAGCACAAGAGTGAGGGCGCGGAAATTACGGCGAAAATAACCCGATGGTCAAGTTTCCCACATCGCCAGTCACGTGAAGGCCAGCAAACCACCACCTTTTTTTCTCCCCCACCAAAAGACCATCTCGCGATCGCCTCACCTCCCCATCATCTCAACCCATAATCTAAACAGCCTTATCTCGCCCTGAGAGGGTTACACGCTACTTTAATTCCCACTGCCGTAGTAACTCCCCTCACGATTGGTGATGAGACTGACAATGCAATTAGTGTTGTAATTGCTGCCGACCGTGACGGAATCAACCAATGTAAGCTTCCACACCTGATGAGTCGTACAAGCAACAACCAGTCTATTCCACGAATCTCATTATTTGAAATACCTCAACACCCGTCCGCTGTATCACTTGATCAATATGGTGCTCTTTCTATCCGTTCAATCTCACACTTCTCGTGGGCATATAGCCCTGCTCCCGAACCAGTTGAATCCACTAAAGGGGCGGGATGTATAGTTTTAGATAGGGTGTAACGCCCGGAACCCTTCAAGGACGTCACTGTATTGTCTGTGTCTATTCCGGCCATTCCTGTTGAAGCTCGTCACTCGCTCCACTGCTTTTCAGAGAAATTGTACGCTCCCTAATCCGGAATCGACCATCTCTTACGTTTCAACATCGACCGACTGCACCCCCCCTTTGCCAGGTTGAAACTGCGCTGCCAAGATCTCTAATAATCGGTGGATTTCTGGACCCGAGGGTTAGCTATTGTTATTCCAAACGTTTATGTTTTCTGGTTGGCGATTCTAGAGACGGTCCAGAACCAGGTATACTCACCCTCGAAATGTATGCTACGCACTAGGGTGCGAACTCAACGGCCAAGTTGACTGTGTCCAAGGCCCTATCATCTCAATGGCTGACCTCGAGTCTGGCTGTTCTTAGAGGCGAGAAGAGCTGGTGGTTGTGTGGAGGCGATAATGGGGGGCAAGATTGTCGAGGGATGTTAAGGAGGTGGATCATGCCATTGATCGGCACAAGCACCCTTCACGGCGGCGTTGATGGGGAGGAATTCCTCCAGGGGACACGGAGAAGAGACGTATACGGAGCAACGAGGGGCTTGTGAGACTGTCCATCAAGTAGGTCCTCCCGTGCGTGATTGGGCAGAGATGGATGATGCACGGAGGGCTGGTATGCTGTAGAGTGCACTTGTTTCGCCGAGACAAGGCAACGGCGATGTCTTAAGCATGCGGCATTCGACGCAGACGACAGGACGAGACACAAGGTCATTCTGTGTGGTTTGAGAGTGAGTAGTGAGACTCAACCATCATGAGACAGGATAGGAACATGTAGTTTATCATCCATCAAGGTAAAATTGCCATAGGTTCGCTACCGTGCCCTGTCTTCTTCTATCCACATCCACTGTATGCCAATGCTCATCATCTCGCCACTGCCCTGCTCTATAGGATGTCGCAGCGTCACACCCAAGGCAAACGAGACACGAAAAGCAGCAGGCTCAAACGCCAAGGCCAAGATGAAAGATAGCAGAAAAGGAGTCGGGAATACGAGGGAAGAAGGCGTGTCAAGATTTGTGAGATGCTGCCATGTTCGTCATCCGTTTTCGGTCATGAGCGGGAGCGATCGGTGGCGCTGGGGGTTTATCTTCGGTATATGGTGGGGGCGTAAGTCCGGGGAGAGTGGTGATCTTGGCTCCGTCGCCACCATACATGCGAGAGATGTCATGCTCAAGATTGCCAAAGGGTTTGAGATGACCCTGGTTGACTCCATTGCTGATCGACTGTAGGACATCATTTGGCAGTAGAGCATCCTTGATCTGAATACTGAGAGCAGTCACCCGAGACAGCTGATGAACAGCATCGAGAACTCTTCCTGAACGGGGCCGGGCAGATACGACTGGCTCGCGGACCGAGGTAGGGATAAGGATGGTAGGGTTCTTGTCTAGCCGAAAGTTGAGGGACAGGGTAGCAGAGTTGAATCTTTGCTTTATGGTTTCGGAAACGGATATGCTCGACGAATACCCAAACGACGTGATGGAAGAAGGGCAAATGCGAAGGTAGATAGCGCTAGTGCCTGGGAGGTCTTTGAGTTTGACGGGGACGAGTATTTCGAAGAGCGCGTATATGGTGCATAAACGCGTTGAGTCTAGTCGTATCGTGAACTGTATACCGGTGTTGGTTGGGTCAGGAGTGGCCAAGGAACAGGTCACACTGCTCCACTGCCACTCGACGACAGCCGTGGTTCGGTCGAGATGAATGCGTGACCGTGTCGTCATTGCTCAACACACTGGAGATGGCACCTAATTAAAAGGCAAAGAGTCAGCAAGTAGAAGGGTCAGCGCACTTACCTGTCCTGCCTGCGACTGCCCGATGGCCGACAGCACAACACAACACAGACCAAAAGAAGCCGGCTTCGCTGCCAGGTGACTTGTTGGTCTCCAGGTGAACTGCAAGACCGTCTTGGACTCCAGGTGAACTGCTAGTCCAAGCAAGTCCCTTCTACAAGCCCCGGTTGTTCGAGCAAAGGAGGCAGCGCGCTCGTTTGCAGGGTACAAGTCGGAATTTTACAACGGCTGTAGCGCGATTCACGGGCTCCTCTCTGGCGTGTGTTGTCGGTGTCGGCTACGAGCGCGCGCGGTGTCGCATCTGGGCGGTTGGGTTCGGTCGTATGTGCGTCGGTCGGTGCGATTCAGCTCATCAAAGAGAGGGAGAGTCTGCGTGGTTGATGATGAAGACTCGGCGTTGGAAGATGGAGGGATAAGTGAAGGCATTGCGGGGTGATGAGTGTGAAGAGTGTGAGGTGAAGTGAAGTGCGTGAAGTGAAGCGCGGGGGCTTGTTGAAGGTGAAGTGAATGAAAGGATCTCGGCCCGGAGGTTAGTCCGTTATGGACAATGACATCATCACTTGCAGGACAGTCGCTGACTAACTTAAGCAGCCACCATTGCTCGGCTCGGCCCGGTCGGCCCCACTCTCCGACCCCAGAATCTGGGGGTTGAAAGTGGGTCTACCGAAACTAGAATTGCCGATGGAAACACTGCCTCCATTTGATGCAGGCCAGTCAGTAAGCTCCCTGAATTGCTGGGCAGGATGCGATGGCTTGAGTAGTGATCGAAGATGTTATTTCCATGATACTACCCCCAAAGACTTCAAGGGGCTCGCTGGTGGCTCCCTTCTCGACCCCGAGGTTGGCCTTGTCATGTCTCCGAGTCAGTGCTTTCTCGTTCATCTTTCCAATGTCAGTTAGCTGATGATACACTTGACGCAAGACGGCCGAATCTCGAGCATCTATTTGGCTTCACGCCGCATACACTACATCCAAGATGAGCAAGAAACCTCGACTTCCAACACCGCCTGGGTAGTTTCACCATTGCAATAACCACGTCAAGCGCGTACTGGCCTCGACGAACTTATCGCGCATGTTACTTCGAAGGTCCTTGCTTTAGGTTGAATCATGGCGGATGCCTTCTCGACTTGCTGCCAGCCTTAAGTCGGCATGGATCGCGAACTACGATACGGGAGTCAAAGGCTCAGACTTGTCCCTTTTGCCAGATGCCTGGTGGGGCGAAGAGCCTACGAAGCAGACATTTGAGTCGGAACGCACCAAAACCTTGACGGACAGGCATGCATAGACCTTCTCTTTCCGAGTCTCAATTCTTAAGAATTCGAAGTGACTAAGGTTGCTAGAATAATCTTTGAGCAGGGCGTCACCTTTCGACTGCTGGTAACCTGACGGCGAACCTGAAAACATTGGAGAATACCACCAATTTATCCTTCTCCGAGATCATGACGTGAGATATTTGGTCATAAGTATGCTCTTCTCTCGTCTCAATTTGTGTTTCTTGCATTCCGCCAACAAGGATGGCTAGCCGCAAAATCGCCAAGTTCAGCGCGTCTAAATTAGCGAGAACCTTGCAAACATGCAGTTGGTGCTCGTGTCAAGCTCCAAGGTACATATGGGTCCCACCTTAGTCTGCTTTGACCCTGCCTGGGAAAGGAGGCTTGAAATACTCTCGAAATAGGTTGGCTCTCTGTAGTTTGAAGTTGTAGCCGCCAGACCTGATCCAGGCCACTCCACAGGCTCACCCAGGCGCATGTCTTGAGCATGCCCCAAGCAGGGGCCCAGAAATCCTTCTCTGCATTTCTTCATCACGGCCAATCGCACTGAATCCTCCTTGTGAACTGAATTCATTGAAGTTGCCTTGTATCTAGCTAGAAGTGACGGACTGCCTTGCAAACATTAAGTGACAATAATGAAGACTGGCGAGGCACAATGGACACGCCAGGCTCATTCTTGGGAATGAAGAGTTCTAGTAGTGGCTCCCCAAACTCAACATTATATCGGTGGGAGATGCCTCGAGGGAGCGGATCAATAAATTTGGGAGAGATAACAATGTGTTCACATCCACGGACCTCTAGAACTCCGACTGGCTGCCCAAGAGCATCAGGTTGTATCTCATTCACATTACAGCCCGCCGAGGCCAGGATTGAGAGCAACTTATCAGAAAGTTGGGGCAACAGATCTTTCTACGACACTGGCATGAGCTTGAAGAAGTTAGGGGAGGCTCATGCCCTATCGGGCGGGAGCTCTAGGAGCCTCTCTGGTTGAGTACGGACCTTCTGATTTCCCATGGCGAGTTCTTGTTCAAGAATCGAGAGACGTGCATGCTGCCAGCGACTTTGTAGGTTATCACTTAGGGAGGAGCGCATCGCTTAACCTCAGAGAAATTAGACGAACGGCTGAGCCCGCTGAGCTGCTTACCAGACCTCCCGTATCTCCATAAAGGTTACTCACGGAGCCTTTTGGGACCCGAGAAGAGCAAGCAGCTAGATTGGATGATGCTAACTTGCGAAACTTCCGTCACACATAATGGAGACTCTTAAGTCCTGTCCCTAAACAGAATGTGTTGTCCAATGGTGCGATTCTTGTAAAGGAGTCCACATCCTCGACAATACTGGTCAGACTACTCTCAATGTCTCACTAATAATCACCATAACTACCAGCTGCATTTATGGCACAGAATCGCTTCTATCAGCATCCATTGCCAGGTCCCCCTCAAAATCATTTCCTACAGATGACTATCTTGCCACCCGAGTCTTTGATGCGGCTCAGGGACGTTGTCCCGCTTCTCTGCCACCCATCCATGAGTGGCTATCGTATTGAGTCGTTGTTTTTGTGCAAGCTGCGTGTTGTAATAGAACATGATCTGTATAGTTGAATCGACTATATGAGAAAGTCAAAGGCATTTTACCTGCCAGAGTATAGAGAATCAGATCTTTGCTGCGCCAGAAGTCTCAGTACCCAGCTTTACTCTAAGATTTGATCATCTTGCCGGAACAATGGCATCAAGTTGTGAGATAAGGTAGGTATGCATAAGCCAAACTCCTTGTAGATAATTAAAGAAAGTCTCATCGTGTTGTTACTCGGAATATTTCCTCTTCAACTCAAATAATGCTTTACTATACAAACTTCTCGGTCTTATGCCCCCCCCAGCCATTTCGCCCTATCTCGTACTTCCCGAACATAATAACAGTATCCTCTTCGGCTCCAACACAACCGAGCAACAGGGACCAGGGGCCATCGTTTGTCAAGGAGTCTTATCCCGTTCTCGACTACCATTCCCCAGTTGAAGGTTTCACATCATGTCTTCGTCCGTCATTGAGGCAGACATATAACCCGCACTATACTTGCTCTTTGTGCGCCATGATAGACCAAACCAATAGAGGACGAAAGGGAATGTGCCCATGATGGCGGACAGAATGCCGAAAGTGCTGAATGTCCAGTCTCCGTCAAGGTCCTGGAGCATATCAAGAATGAAGAGAGGAACGAGACCCGCACAAGCAATTCGGAAACATGCTGCTGTTGTAAGTGCGGACAGCGTTCCAGCAGGAGGGTAAGCATCGAAGAGATAAGAGATGAAGGAAATCAGAACCATAGCATTGCCCCAGACATAGAAAGCGGTGCCACAGATGGGAACCAAGTAGTGAAAGGTGGGTTTGGCCGTGAACGCAACCCAGAAGAGGGAGCCAGCGACGAAGAGTGACCCAACCATTGCAGGAATAAGGCGCTTTTCGATGGATTCCATGCCATGCTTTGCTGGCTTTGAGAATAGAGCCTCCAGAGAGCTCGAGGACACCAAGGCGAGTATCACACCCACAAGAGCCGAGAGGAAGGCAAGCCCGGCCTGTTTGACGTCGAACCCGTAAGCTGCATTCAATGCAGCAGGCACTGAAATGAACCATTGAAACAGAACGCCAAAGTTGAGTCCAAGATAGAGGGTGATGAGAATCACCAAGGGTTCGGTGAAGAGCATCTTGAGGGGGGTAAAGAAAGTGATGTGCGCCATCTCGGAAATGGTGACTCCGCTCTGTGCACAAGGCAGCTTGATGCCGCTCCTGTTATATCGAATACGAGTCCTCAAGATTTCTCGGTTGTATGTTTCAGGCATGAAAGCACCAAAGGCCATTGTGATCATGGCAAATAGCAGTGTGACCCATGACAGCCAAGCTAGACCTTTAGCCGCAAAGACAAAGCCACCAATGAGTGGACCTTCAATCAGATATGTCAGCGTCAAAGATAGACAAAAAGAATTAAGATCGGCCATACCTAGAGCGGCTCCCGAATACGATGCAAGTGTGAGGAAGGAATAATATGTCACGGTCTTGTGTGCAGACCAGACATCAGCGAATGTCCCTTCGATCAGAACCAGGCATGGTCCGCCAAAAAGTCCAGCGAGGAAACGGAAGGCAAGCAAAGTGGAGATTTTGGAGGCCAGACCGATGACGACGACGCAAAGAGTGAAGAGAGGGAAACTGGTGAAGTAGATGGGTCGACGTCCGTATCTTTCTGAGAGGTGTGGTGTATAGATGGGCGCGAAGAAGACACCATAAAAGGGCATAGTGAAGCCGAGGAGAGCGGTGCGCTTGGAGACACCAAACGCGTCCGGGACAGCGTTGACGGCGGCAGTATATGTTGTTGTCCCGTACATGCTAATTTTATGAGCAGGTGTCGGTGGTCATTATGGGGTTCAGTGCTACTTACATGACAAATACAAAGGCAAAAGAGACAGCAGACACATAGGCCTTTTTGAGAAATGGCCAGCTCATGGGACTATCTGGGTCTGTTGGCGGCAAATTGTGCCCCGAGGACCCAGGCTGGGCTTTCACACAGGATTCGAATTCATCATCGGATGTGCTTCGGCCTGTGGTGGTATCCATGGGTGGTATAGGCGGAGGGTAGATGATGTTGAGTGAAGATGGGACAGGATTCGGTGATAGAGTGTTATAGATGAGCGTGCTGTGAAGTTTGTCGATGGTGAACAGAATATGTAATGAGTGAAGCGACAATCTCAGCTTTTGTATCTCGAAGAGCTCCCAACTTGGTTCAATCCAGGGGTGGTGCAGTCTGCCTCAATATCCCCCCCTCCCAAGCCATCAAACAAATAGAAGAAGCCATACTTGGAATCAAGTGACGGATGGCCACGACGATCGTAGCCTTCTGTATTTTCAGATAGGGACACTGCCCTGAGAATGGCTGCGCCTCTCATCCAGGCGGCTTGTTTCATGAGGTGAATCATCAAGATTACCCGATTCGGACTTGATGTTTCGTCATGTCCTAGCTTGGTAGGGTTAGACCGTGGCTTTCCAATGTAATGCATGTCTGGCTTGAGGATCACTGCGCCGTTCAGCCGTTCAGAGACGAAGGACAAGGAGTGGCTGATTTGTCTGTGGCTTTGTTCAGTTCAGTCATCAAAATCACCAGATATGGCTAGTCGATTGTCTCAAGCTGAACTTGATTGGCGTAGAAGCCTGGCACTAATTTCTGACCCATGAGCTCTGCGTCAAAGGACGTGCTAGGCGTGTTCCTTCAAGCCACATACCCAGCCACGCAATTTGAGTTTGATACGTGAGTCTTTTGATTCCAGATGCCACATGCAACGAGTATCAAACTTCCATCTACGTGTAATGAAGATGAGTATGGATCGGTGTTATCTCGTCTCCTCAAGTGTAAAATGTGTATCATTGCTACACGACTCCAGAGCTTACGTGGCCAGACCATGGCTGAGCTCAGAGATAACAGAGACATGATTGAAAGATACTACCATGGGTCAGCTGCGCTATTAGACCGGGCATCTCATAGAGGTCTATAGTGCCTATCAATCGCGGGCCTATCCTCTATTTACTTCCCGACGACACTGATTTCTGGTTGTCCCAAGAAACGACTCATTCCTATTCCCTTTAGATAAAAAAAATCCATGCAATCTCTCGCTATGAGCTTCTCACGCACAAGCTTTTTACTGTCGCAAGACTGGTTGACTGGACTTTGTGACGAAACCAACTCATCTCATTCACGACCATAGCAAAGCGCCTTTTATTCTCACTCTTTCATCATCATGGCGTAAGGAAATGAAGCACCATCTCAGCCTAACATGTGGAAACTGGTTGCCTGCTCCATACCCAAGCACCTCCAAAGCACAACCAGACTATCACATTTGCAGACAAGACCCGGAAGAAGAATGGACCAAGATAGAGGAGTGGTCATCTCATAGATCCCTTCCCGATAGCCCATCTCGTCTTTCTCACCCCCCTTTCATACGGAGAACAGGGTTGCTTGGGTCGATGGTCCTTTCGCGCCCATCACGTGGATCTGATAGCACGCGTGATAATTCTTCCACCATCAGCTTGCGTAGATCCTGCGTTGCAGGCGGAGATGCAGAGGATGTCGAGCCTGCTGGGTCAAATAGCTCTTCTGAGCTTGAGTCCCACTCCACACACCGTCTACGGCGTCTTCCGCGGGGCGGGTAGTCTTCTTCTCCGGACGACAGATCAGCGTTGGTGGACCATCCCATTTCGGCATCAACGTCGCCTTTGGACATCTCATCGTTACTTCGCTTTCGGGGGCTTGGGCGTGGTCTTTATTTGTGGCTTAGACTCCACCGCATAAGAATCCAGTGTGTGGAGATAAAGACTAATTTGACTTGTGTTATTTGCTCCGAGTTCCCAGAGAGCTATGTTCAGCTTGATGGCTCTAGTTACCGGCAATGTCTCATTGTTTCTTGCAGCTTTTACCGTTCCCAACGCGCCCAGCCAGTGTAGAAGGCGACTTAATTGATGGACCATCTGCCATTGCGCGATGCGTCTTACTCTGGGCTCTTAAATCGCCAGTTCAAATGACCGGACGGAGCTGAAGATGCCGTACCGGCCCGGTCTTAATTGTCACTCAAAAGTGAGTCGAACTTGGCCACCGGCGTTCCAGCTCTTGATGTTGAACGATGAATGAAACTGGAATTTTAGGCGAGCATAGAGGCGAGGACATGGACCCTTTCAGGGAATAACTCAGCCAGTCTCTTTGCGGGCTGCGCCAGGCTGGAAAACTTGGCGAAGATGGGTTCATGATGGGATCCATCGAGTCCAAATGGCAAGACAGTTGGGCTCTAGCAAAGCCTCTAATCCTTCCCGTCAGCCATCTACGCTTCGGGATAGGAATGGGACTTCTGATAGAACACAGGGTCCGCCACTAAAGATGCGAATAGCAGGGCCTCAACGATTATCCTCTCAGATCCCAGAGTCCAGCTTCATACATGATAATACACTTGTTTGGATGAAGTCTAGTCGCGTTATGAAGTCATACAACAAGAAACGGAAGTCGATTAACTAAGTAGAAAGCAACGCCTTTTGCAGCCAAGGGTGGAAATCGCTCTGGATCCAAGACGCCAGCCGACGAATAACAGCAACAAGTATTAATAGACCGTCTAGGCTTTTCGTATCGCCAATCATAACATCGCCAATGATATCCTATGGTAGTCAGCTACTTGCATCTCGAACTCAGGTTTCATCACTTACGATCCGGTGGCTGCTATCACACGCAAACGACAACCTCCACACGTGCTCTATCACGGTTATGACAGGGACCGGTATCAGAACCTGCGGCGCACCAGCTTCACTCGATGGCAGCCGCCCATGCAGTAGCTGATGCATTCGAAAGTTCCAGGATGCTATCCATATTCCGAGTTGCGATCTGGCCTCTTGGGGGCCCCCGGATCCGGTCTTCGTTTCGATTGATACAACATTGGCCGCATACTTTATTGGGTCATAGGCCGCGTGATTTAGATATTGCTTCGAGCTGGGCAGTGGCCGTAGAGCGCGGCGAATTGACTGGCCGAGGGGGCTGTCCTCATCTGGGTGAAGAGCAATACCATAGTCGACCATCTTAGAGCCGACCTTATCGTAGAAGGAGCCCTCTTTCATCGGGGGAACAAACTCGGAGTTGATGGGGGTTGATGTTAATATGTGTTGACGAATCAGTGGCTCTCTGAATGGTCTTAGGGCAAGCTTGAGGAGAGGCGAATGGACATCAGCGTTCCATGCAGCCTCGGATGCGTTGCTTGACCGGCACAGTAGTGCCTCACCCATGATCTCGAGCAGAGCGTCAAGCTCTCGCTTACCTCCGTCTAGTTCCCAATGCCCATTTTGTGAAAAGTAACGGGGCCGAGTGCGAGGGAGATGCTCAGAAAGCAGCGCCTCGAGTGATGCTGGTATGAAGCCCTCTCGCTCCACGGCTAGATCGTAAATGTCGAGATAGAGTTGCCTCACGACAGCGGGGAACTGAGCACCCGAGTTGTCGGTGCCTTCGATATACTCAACCGGTTTCTGGAGTTCTTTGAGAGTCCCGGGCTTGACTGGGCTGGCGGATCTCTTGGTCGACTTTGACTGGGATGATGCGATAGATCTAGACGATTGAGAGTTGGAGCGAGATGGATGGTGAAGAGGGTATGGGGCAAGGGGGAGTTTAAAAGAGGGTGGTGGCATGATGGAGGATGCCGATGACGCGTTTGGTGTCTTTTCGGGGTCATTTGCGTCAAATATGTCGTCGTCTGTCGCGGGTTCATCTTGACGGACACCTCGTCGCCTTTTCCGTGGAGTGACGATGAACTGGTCAGTCGAAGGTGGGGGCGTGTTACCCATGTTGAAAGACCTCTTTGTCGATACCGGTTGAGGGGGGCTTGAAGTAGTATGGTCGATCCACTGTTGGATCCAAGCTGACCAGTTTAGAAGAGAATCATCAGCTGGCGGCGAGTGCATGACCTCAAAGAATGTCCTTGGCAAGTAAATTTATCCAGGTCGCTCGGGTGCGTTGAGCGTCTGGATGCGGTGACGCTGACCTGTTTATCTGTTTTACGTCATGTGAATGTTTCTTGGAGTTGTCGGCTGTATCCATGGGCAACTTGGTTTATCTCTTATCGCACGTGACCTCGGCCCCGCACGATCAACTATTGATTGGCTGACACAATACAAATTTACCTTGCTTGTTTTAACGTAACGTTATTACGTCTTCTTACGTGGGGTTTGCAGACAATTTCGGTGTGCTCGGTTAAAAGGCATCTTTCACTTTTGTCATGCATAGTGGTTGATTATATTTAGCATCACGGGACGGCATGAGATGAACAGTGGAGCTTTTATTCATACCCGACCGTCGACGGGTTGCCCTCACATGCGCACAGAAATTATCGTTTCCCAAACGGCTCATGTATCAAGATCCAAAGCACGGTCGATTACGAGGGGCGCTTATAGGCCCCAGGCCATGCTGACCGCGGAAGTGCATTCGACAGCGGTCATGTCTATCATGTGCGGTCGCCTGGATGAGACATGTTGAACTGGTTCACATCAGAGAGATTCCATGAGTTCTGAAGACCTGAGCTTGACGCCAAACATTTGCTTTCGGCCACCACATGGCTGGGTCATTTGGGCTCTGAACTGGCCGTTGAACGATCTGATAGCCATCGTGCGTTTATGCTGGCGGATGTGCTTGTGAATGTAGGGAAGCATGGGTAAGGTGAATATGGGCAGAGGCAGAAGGGATGAGAACAGCTGCGTGGGCCATATATGCTGGGGTTTATAGAGAAAAGCTCGCCTTTCATGGCCCACAGGTGGCAGGTATGATCAATGGCGCCCTCTCAGCCTATGAATTTCGAGAGGAAATATTTCTTTCGGAGGTTACTCCAGCTTCTCACTGGCCAATTCAGTATAGTGTGCAAAGAGGTGGTGGCTCAGTGCAAAAGCCCAAGGCAGCAAGTAACCGAGCCTAAGAGTCTGCACAACATGGTTTGTAGACACGGTGCCAAAGGTACAGCATGATAGGTGGAGAGTGAGTAGAGTATGTGAGATAAGATGAGGACTTATACACAGGCAAATGTAACGCATCTCATCTATAATCTCGAATCTCAGGCCCTCTCAGCATCTTGCAAGCATGCCAACGTTTGCCCAAGGAAGAAGACGACAGCAATTAAAATTTCGCTCAGACATTTTATCCCCATGATTAAGAAAGGAACGTGCGAATATAAGACAACTTGGAACATATCAATAGTCTCATCCAAGCTGTTATTAAAGTTGATGGCTCGAAGTCACCGGATGGACGTAGCACTTTGACGGAGAACTGACTTTAACACACGAGGAAGTGTATGAGGCCTAGACGAAAGCGCCTGAGTTGCGGCTTGCCTTGAAAGCCAAGGGAAGATACAAAGACCCTGTGAAGTATCATGAGGAGCCAACGTTGGCTCAGGAGGGGTCTGGGGCACTCTCCCGGAAATGCCAGGAGTGCAGTTTGCAGGGACAGGGAATCCGTTCTTGGAGTAGCAGCGAGGATGCTACCTGACACTACTTTTTCCCCATTCTCTTGGGATATTTCTGCGTCTCCTTGCTTGTATGGTGCCCAATGTATGAAGAAGCCATTAGACTACTATTCTGAGAGTGATTGAACTGCTGGTTGAGCAAGAGATGGGGATAATACTCGAGGCAATACTTGGGTGTGAGTAGATGGAATCGCGTCACATTTTAATGCTGAATCCCAATATCTACCCTGATCATCCGTTTTATTCGAGGAAAGGACCCAGATTATCATGGTTATCTTGACTTGTCGACTCTCGTATTTTCTTACTTAATCTCTACGTGTTGTCTGCTCTTATACGGCGGCGATTGGTGTCCATAACACTTGAATAGCCACTCCACTGTCTGGGGAACCAGTAATCAAAGATTTTTAGGCATAGTATTATAGTTCCTTGATCATTGATGCTGCACATGGCAGTCGAAATGCAACTACATGCAGGTTCCTTAATGACGAAGCGGAAGGATGATCCTGGCTCTGATCTGGGGTACAATACTTGTCGAAAAGAGTTAGATTTAAGTAGTAACCTCCGCTGTTGGTCTCTTATATAAATCTTGACGCATCAGCCTCCTCTATTGACCTTGATGGGGTGCCCCTCCCACTTTGGTTGCGGAAGTGGCTTTGTCTCCTTTCCTAATCCTTATACATTCTCCTACTCTACTCGGCCTTCCTTGTCGCCTTTGGTTTCGCTTAATCCTCCAAGATGTTCCTGTTGGTAACATTGTGAAGACTTAAGTCTGTCCAAGAGGCCACTCTTATTGTACGTCTTGTCCTAAGTTATCCACTGACGCTCTAATGAGAAAAAGTCTTAGGCACAGGTGAAAGAAACTGGGACAGGCGAACAATGGGTCTATCAAGACCATTCTGTACAATTTGGTGTTGACACTTATTACTAGTGATTCTGTGAATCTCCTGTCGTGACCAACCCCATACCACCCCCAAACCGCGGTCCAATAGAAACAAGGAAGCTATGGTTTACCTCAGGCCAAAGGGCCAATGGAGACGAAGCAGAAAACCATCTACCTCAGGCGCCTTAGGTATCACCACGGACTCTCGCCCCATGTCTAACAATGTAATGCCCAATGCAGGCAAACTGATTGCGAATGCCAACTAAACCCAGCACCTACCTACTGTAAGCCATGATGTGGCTTTCTAGGAAGCTATGAAAGTGTCCACTTGTAGAATGCAGGTAGACAATCCTCTACTGATAGGTACGGTCTAGACGAAGCCCCTGCAACAACTGCGCGTGCCATGTCCAGAGCCTTGCCGTAATTATACGGGGCAATATACCTTTCCAGCGCCTTTTCATAGGCCAAGTCCAACCAATTTCTTGCTTCACGAACTGATGGATAGTTTCTGTCGGACAAGGCGTCAAAAAAGACCTTTCTCCCATTTCGTTCCTTGAGAAAGATGATCCTGTCCTCCTCCGCGGCAGATAGCACGACTTTTGCGTAGAGTTCCCTGCACTGGGGGGAAGAGCAGTCGTGATTACTCAAGTCTGGCCTGCCTATTACAGGTGTCAGCTATATGGATCTCATCTTTTCTGGAATAGCCTCACCACAGAAGAAGCCAGCAAATTGCTCAATAGAGAAGGTGTTAGGCATCTGTTCAACAACTGGAATATTGAGGGCTCTCTGATACACGTCATTCATAAATGTTGAATGGTCGTACTTGTGTTCTGGAGTCACCGTCGTATTGTAAGCCTCTCGAATATAGGTGAGCTGGGCCTTCGTTTCGGTCGAGAGGCAGGCCTTCCAAGCATGGAGTTCTCCTCTTTCTGAGCGAGGATCACTTCTGGAAGTAGCTGACCTTCTTGAAATAGCAGGATCCGTACCAGCTGTACCCCTGCTGGTACCAGTCCATCTCCGTCGACCTCGTGGTGGACCCGAGTATCGGGCCCGTCGCAGCTCGGGGGGGATATCACTCCAGCTATTATAAGACATTGAAGCCTTGGCACGCTGATGGTAGTAGAACGGAGGGCGATGTTGGGCAGCCCTGGATAGTCCCGACTAGATTGCGATGCTGAGGTGGATGATGGGAATATGCCTGCGTAACCTAGGGCAAACTGGCGAATAGAAGGTGTAGCTGATGGTGGCAGTTGAGTACTGATAGCTCAAGATTCCTCTAGGAGCAGTCATCAGGTATAAGCTTATTAAGTAGTATAGAGTTACCAATACTCACAGCAAACGGACCTATGACAACTTGACTTATTGTCGAGTAGTGATAGACACTCGCACTGCTTTGTAGCTCTGATTAGAGAGTTTTCTATTTAACTGGGAGTCACACTACAGAGCACTACCTATAGTCTCAGAGTGTGTGAGGGAAGTGATTAACTTGAGGCTCAATCACGAATAACCTAGGAAGGTCTTGATTCATAGCCAAACATGCATCACACAATAGCTGAATTGCCATGACGTGTAGCCCACCTCGCCACGGTTTGTTGAATAATCAGATGCTCTCAGCCCTCAGCGGAAAATTCTTGGCTTCCCATCACGTTGCGTTTCTTACCTCTTGTTCAGCTGCCCTACAGGGCTTGACTGTTGCAACCTGTATTGCCGTCTGTGAGACACTGTTCATTAAGCCACTGCCAGTGCCAATCTCTTCCTATACCAACATCAGCAGGCCAACTTCGCATCTACATCACCATGCCACGAAACGCAGTAGACAGCTTGCCCAGCCAGCCCCTTGAGCGGTATCCAGCGATAGCTGACTTGAGAATATCATAGCAATTCCTTCTTTGAGTGTAGTTCTAAAGACCTGGTAACCAGGTAGAGAATGCTGGATACGCGTCTCCTGAGGCCATGTCTTTCAAGCGCCTGTCGATCCGGCCTTGGAGTTTGGGCACGTCGCGGGCCTTGGCACGCGCGAATGTTTTACGCATCCAGCTTCTCGCTCACAACTTGTGCGCCTCTCAGATCCAGACAGAACTGACAAACAGCATCTAGAGTGACATTGTAATAGATGCAGGGACACCAGGACCCAGGGCCGAATTAATGTCAACAGGCAAGTGATTATGCAGATAGGGTATCAAGGAGGATCACCAAGTCGATCTAGTCGGGGGTACATAGTCATAATCAGCCAATAGAAGGAGTGAAAATCTAAATACCACGTGGCATCGTGTCTCCTGCAGATGTCTGGACGAAGAGCCAGACGGGCCTGGACCTGGCCCATGGCCTGATGTCGGTGTGGAGATGATCGCCCTACCCGCGCGCTCAGCCTCAACTCGGGGCACCATGGGATGGTTGATAGACCAGGGTTCCCGGCGGAAAGCTCTCACAAATCCAAAGAATGGCAACGATTTGCTACCATGGCAGTTGCTCCCTACGCCAAAGATCTCATCTGCTACCTAGCCCCGGAATTAGTCCAGGCAGAACAGAAGCTGAGTTCAATTCTTCCAGACCGTTGGTGAATCCCACCTTGTGTTTGTTGAAATGATTCTAATCTGAGAGGATAGTCCAAGAAGCCACAACAGAGACCAAGATCATTGTCCGGGGAATCGAGTCACGACAAAATTCCCGACAGGAACAGACCATTCTAGATTGGGTTATGGACACCAGTTTCGACGCAACAGAGTGGCATCTTTGTGAGGAGATAACCTGGAACTTGTCAATGGCTGCTAGACTCTGTTGAATACTACCATTGGTTTGAAAACGGCAGTCAAGTTCTCTACTGCCCTGGTATCCTTCGGTTGGTTCATTACACCACAGATGATGAATACTTCAAAGCCAACGAGACCCTGTTGTTTCCCGACGTACATCAGTACCTCATGAAACAGTGTCTGTCTTACCTGTTACTCCGAAATTTCGACGAGGCTTTGGCTTCCTTTGTGGACTTTGACTAGTTCAAAGAACTTGAGGACTCCATTTCTTCGCTGTCGCAAGCAACGTCTCATTGGAAACATGTGCCCTATCTTATCGCAATCCCTTGAGCATTGTGTCAAAAGTGCCATTTTTTGTCCGTTTGCGCCTTTTGATCTTGGCCGCTCCGTCTCATTCCTTGATAATCCTATGCCTTGCACATATCGTATACCAAGAATCTCGACAACTCGGGAACTGCCTCACAACGGTCTCCAGCGAGCCGTGATAGACAACTAAAGTCGAGGTCACGCCTTTCTAAAGGCCGCGAAATCGTTCAGCTGTATGTGTCCTCTGGAATAGCTGCTTTGCATGGCAGCTTTTTGACGACTTGGCCCCTTTCATGGGCCATGTTGCATACCGTTGTGGGCAGCTACCTGACCCAAGGAGCCAAAATAGGCGTTCGGTCTTTCCCGGGCCACTCATCGTATATCTCTAGACAACCAGGGGCCGCTCCTTCTCCTGGTCAGGTGGACAGGGTAAGCCGTGAAGAATGGTGAAAAGGGCAACGCAAGGGGCCTGCCGGAGTGTCAAGAGGATGTGTGCGTGTGTAATTGTGGGTGTCTCCACGTGGCCTAGCTCTGAGGTGTGGCGCAGTCAGGTGACAGAAAGCTGTCACATCGGCGGACAAAAGAACTCGAACAGGTAGGTGCGTACCGAGCCTCGAGGCGCTCGCTCACAGAGCAAGGTCCCCGCTAAAAGCCGCGAGGAGCTGCCGCACACCAAGCAAAGCGGCAAGCATCGGCTTTAGAATACGGGATCTTGCCGAAGACCAAGCCCAAGCCCAAGCAGCTTTGTTGTCTCGGGAAACAATAGTGTGGGTGTCCGCCTTCATGATAGGGAGGGGGGTAAGTATTTGAGCGGAAATCTTGTTGCACTGTCGTCCAAGATCCACTAGAACCTCGTCGCGACATGCTTGCTCCTTCACTGCCGGGAAATGGGAACTCGTGGGATCCTTTTCAACGACCTGGTTCGCGTCCACTTCCAACCCTTAAGAACCACTCACTACAAGTGTCTTTTCCGCACGGCATATACATGACCAGGAACAGATAGTCAAAGAACATGTAGGTGAAAGTCTATCGGTATTGACACCCCCTTCCCGTGAGCTTTGAGAGGGATCTCGGATCCATCCTTGCCGATACCACTACAGGCGACAAGCTCCATTATTATCACCCGAGCAGCCACTGCCATCACTGCCATCTCCTATGGCTGTCCCTTTCAGCTCTGTAGAAAACCGAGTCTGATATATTTGGTCTTGCAATCCTCAGCATCGGCCATCTCAGGTGACCACTTCGAAATCCACCATCCTGCGGAATTATCTTTGTTCTGACTTGAAGGTAATGTTATCTCGGTCCTTTACCTTAACTGTCAACGAGGTATGTCATCGCAAGGCCCGGAAAGCCTGACGTGCGTGGGAGCAAACACCAGAGAAGATATCACACCTTCCTGATTGGGCTGGGAAGTGACCGGCGTCATCCCAGCCAGGCACTCAAGTGAATATAGCCCGAGTCGGCACAGAGAAATCGCCTTGAAAACATACTGTGTGGTCGAGGTAATCATAACTGGGGCACTCTGGGGAGTTTAGCTTACCCCTTCTAATCAACTGGGTGTTTACCCTTAGATTGATAGAGTGTATGTTGATAATCTAGTCAATAGCAGATTAGTACCCGTGCATCTGGGCTAATGTGCAGATTAGTCGATTGAGAATGTCGAGTCTGGGCGTAGTTGGAGAATCAATGACTCTGCCCCCCTAGGTCGTAGCTGAAATGAGGTTTGTAGATCTTTGCTGTTCTGTGTGCCTTTCGAACATCCTGCTCTAATCACCTATAAAACGCTTACAAGTAATAGTCCCACCCGAGAAATATGCCTTTGCTAGCGCTAGAATTTGGCATGCCCGAATGTTTCTGTTGATCTTGGTAAATAGCCCGCTGACGCTTCTTGTACGATTCCACTAGCATGTCGACTTGTATATCCACTTCCTCCATCATATCCTCAGTCCTGCCATAACGCATCTCAACAAACTCGAAGTCAAAAACTATAAATGTTCCATCGCAGTAGTGGACGTTGTTCGGACTAATATCGTCAAGTAGGACCCCGCATAGTCGAATTGCCTTCAGTGGCTTTCTAAGCTCGTAGCGTAACTGATCTTCTTCGATAAATGGCATGCGCTCATCCATCATCGTGAACCCGCCAATATCAGAGAGGATCAAAGCTCGGGAGTCATCAACTTCTGTTACCCCGTAGAGCTTTGGGATACATCGGCCCTGTAGGTCTTTGAGATGTTGGTATGTCTCCATCTCGACCTCGAACAGGTTTTCTGCGTCATCTCCACGGATCTTCAAGAGTTTTTCATCTTCTTTCTTCACAATAACATGACTAGGCAAATCTTTCGTGTATTCTCACTGAGGGTGGGACAAAGGACGTGGGGGTAACAATTGCCTAATGAAACAATAAAGCCCCCATGCCTAGTCACCATGTGAGTCTCGAGCTCAAAGGAAACGTCCTGTTTCCAAGTTAATTTGTGGCCAAATCTTTGAACGGCTTTTTTTCTCGTCTTACCGACTCGACCATTATGGCGGGGGGGGACTAAGGGTTGGAAGAAACTGAAGAAGCGCGAAGATGGGTATTTATGTTTTCAGCGGAGGAGCCTTATTGTCCGTCACGTGACTGTGAAACACCTTTCAAGATGATACGGGGTTCTTATTAACTAAGTCCATTGACACGTAGATGCTAGCTAGTAGCAGGACACCATACAGGGAGAGAGCACGATACTATTCCATTCCTGTGTGTGAGGCCGTGAGCCGACTACTTGGAAGGGGAGGTCAAAGCATGCTGGGCCTTGGACTTGAGACTCGATAGTCACTCCTTGTCTACTCAACTTCAACCAGCTTTGCCTATAGGCAGACACTCGCACTTTTATTTCCAACTTCGAAACTCTTTCTACTCTCGAGATACTCGTCATCGCCTTTCAAGAGCCCTAGGGGAGGTGTAGGGTAGGTCGTTACCCCGTCAACGGTCTTGAGTGCGATGTGAAGCTTTGGGTATCAACAGGCTAGTCAAGGTATCACCACCCACGACGAGGCCATCGACAAAATGCCGGCGATGGGGTCTAGTCGTGTGATTGGCGCCCCCGAAGCGCTGGATGTCAAACCCAAATCTGCCGTCATCCAGGCCTGGATCCACAGCGTCGAGGGCAAGGATATCGCCATGTCACTGAACCGAACCCCAAGACCAGTCCTACCCAAGCAACATCCCATTCTCGCCGTGCGCGATCCTTATACGACGACCCTACAGAACAGAGACTTTGAGCACCAAGATTTGTCGCCAGACAAGCAATCAACAACGTCAAAGTCGTCCAAGATCAGCACCTCGACCACACGGACGGTCTAGAAGCCCTGTTAAGCGCATGGCCGACCTCCAACTGAGCGCAAAGCCCATCCTTCCATATGGCCTCGATGAATACGCGAAACCTCTCCCTTCCAATGTCCAGGACCTATACAAGAGGCTACGGAGGATTGCTGAGGGAAGAAAAGTGGTGCCGTAATGCGTTAGAAAGACCATCAAGTCCAAGATGGGCGTGCGGGACCATCGTCCACTCCGGCACAACTTCTACGACACGACGCAGAAGACAGAGCAACGGAGACCTGCTACACCGGCTGCCTGTCGGAGGGAGCTAACTACCATTGTCGAGACGTGCTCGGTTGCTCGGCTGTGGACATCACAGAACGTCAACGAGGCCTCGTGGAATGCGCTGGTCCACTGCCCGTTGCTCAAGCTTGCTCTGTATCCTCCCGTTGACGAACCTCTCGATTTAGACACGCACTTGGTCTCAGGCTCGGGTTCAGATTCAGATTCGGATTCGGATTCGGATCTCGATGACCAAGCAGACGGCAACAGCAAGCCCTTGGACGCACATGGAATTGCGGCAAATAGCTCAGTTACGTTCTGGGACATAACTACAGCTCGGCCTCGGGTTGACTGCATCCCTCGCAACGTCCATGATGATATGCTTGAGTCGAAACTCGTCGACTTCTGCCTCGCAGTCTCGGACAACGACATGCTGGATGCTGCGCTCCGAACTATCCAAGCTGCATCATCCAAGGGTTCCAGATCTATCAACCACACTGACTATTCTGTCCTGACACGGCGGCCCATCAGTGTTAGCATCGAGACCAAAATGCAGGGCGGCTCTTCCGAGACTGCCCTCTCGCAGCTTTCAGCATGGGCTGCGTGCCACCTGGAGCGGCTGCGAGCATTGCGCAGGTTCAAGGCGGAAATGTAGGGCCAGGTTTTGGAGAATGAAGCCTGCCTTCCCATTGCTTTGCCCTTGCTCGCGGCCGTCGGCACAACTTGGAAGCTCTACTTTGCCGTCGACCACCAAGACGAGATTGTATGTGCCCCCTCCCGGTGGACCGTTTGTCGAGAGAGAATGCTGACACTCAAGCCTAGGCCATTGTTCACACCATCACGCTCGGTGATACTGAGCAGCTCGTGGGTTGCTATCAGGTTGTTGCAGCGTTGCGCGAGCTGGCTCGTTGGTCTGAGACGACATTCAGGGCCTGGCTTATGGATAATGCTATACTCTGATGGTGCTGTTTATTCCGAATAAACCTTCATAACTAACTACCTCGGAGCATTAAAGCTTCCTTTCTCCACATTTGCTCTCCACGTGAGCTGATCAGGGAATGGTGAGGCTTCGCTGCAAGGACTCTCATTATCATGTGATTCGTAGTATTCCGTCAGAACCATCGCCATCCTCTGCTCTATCCTGGATCTTGGAAAGGGTCTTTCCCCATCCATGGCCAAACATGAGACACAGGACTGCATTCAACTCACCTGGCAGCTCAAGGGCTGTTCATTCGCTAGATACTGAGCAGTGTGAAGACCAAGGCTTTCACGTCTGCGCCTACCATTGCCCAGTCACCTGAGTCTTATTTCTGTTACGTGGCAAGACCACAGCTGGTATGGACATGTTTGGCCGACGCCGGCATTGTACTTGACAGGCTCAAGTATGCCCACCAAGTCATTTGGTCTTGAGGAGCACATTGGCAATCACTATGAGAGCGACTGGCGCTGACAGTGGTCGCAATCATCGTTGCCGACGAGAAGGGACTCGTCGGCATCGGCCGGGAGGTGATGGCTTTGCAGAGGCAGCGTCTGGAAAGAGGCATGTTGACCATATGGGATAGTTATATCCAAGTTCAAGGAGCCAAACTGAGAGAAACCGAAACAACAGAAAAAAAAATAATCAAAGAGTTAAGGATCAAGAAAATGTCGTCTCTTTGCTTCGAGGCTGTTATGTCCACCGAGATGAAGCGCAGTATGCTGCCCCTGATTAACGGGAGCCCTCTCGTCAACACTCAAGGCCCACGAGCAAGTCATCTATCTTGGTGGCAAGCGCAAACCGTGTGATAAAGGCCCTCAGCTCACTTCCAATCAATAATGATGTCGCAGCGACAAGACATTTGCCGAGCTGGTCAAGCGTAAAGCCGCCAAGAGAACGCCCTGGGCTTCGGCTGAGACTGAACAGCGGGTTTCACCGCCGCGGCAAGTACCAACACTGATGCCGGCGTTACCAATTACCATGTTTCCATGTACTCATTAAACACCGCTCTAATCGAAGAATCTGTCGAGGAAATCCCAGTTCTTGCATGTGCTGAGGGAATTCAGTGTCATCCAAGGGTAACGTTCAAAATCTAGTCGCTGAGCAACTGCTCTCGGGTCCCGTCAATCATGTCGTTGCCCAACGTGCCCAGTAGTTAAGTAGGTGTCTGCTAAGTCCATGAAGGATATCGAATAATATGGGGTGGTGTTTCTACAAATAGAGTCTTGTCGTACTACAAACGTTGGTGACAAAAATGCAGACCAAAAAATGTCAAGCTTCCCATCAGCCTAAAGGAAGGCAATACCTACTTCCCACGTCGAGCCACTGTTAATAGATCATACTATGACGATGCACAGTCTGCATGTAAAACAAAGGAAAAAGTCCCATATTAAACTCGCGCACACGCCAGCCCTACAATTAAGCTATATGCTCCATAGTAGGTGTCAATGTCATCGGCTATAGAGCTCAACAGCGGGGACTGGGACACGGCCATGTTTGGCATCTGTCCTCAGCCGGATGATGCATATCACCCTTGTCTAGACGCTCAGCTACTGCGCCGCCCTTGTTGGACATGTTCCATGTGCTTCTGGAAACCAGCAACTCCTCCTCAAGGCCTGGCATGAGACAGCTGCTCGCGAGTTTCTGGTCCCTCCTTCACCAGGAACCTTTCGACCAACACTATGCCACGCATCTTACCCGAGGCCTCGAAGAAACAGTCAAGGAACGAAACGAAGCGACTCTCGAATCGAATTCGATAACGACGAGTTTAAAGAGAACTATTAATCTTCCCGCGAGCAAGTATACAAGCATCTTTGTCCCCGACAACTTAAACGATATTAATCGCTCGTTAATGAACCTGAATACGGAGAGCGTAAAACTAGACACTATAAGGATACAGTGATCGAAAAGCCTTGGAACACAGCTCTCAAACAGTTTACAAAAGGCGCTTTCACTCCGATATAGCAGAGGGTTAGCAGGCGATCGTTGGCTTCTTCTAGGATATCCTATGGAGTCTCGGCTCTTCTACCTAAGAGATAACGCGCCTTCGACTCTCTATCGACTCGTAAGACTACTGGAAGACCGAAGAAGAGCAGCTTGAGCCGCTGTCGAAACGTAAGTTGCGGAGTAGCAGGAGACCCGGCGCCAAACCGCCGTGACGGAAAATGGCGACTCAACGTACATACGCTACGCCGTCTACACTTCCGTCGTGTTGACCCTGACCACAAACGGTTCACCCTGGGCGTCTCGAAATACCAGGGCGCGAGGTTCCCTTGCAAAGAGTGAGTGGAGTAATTGATAACGTCACCAGCTTCATGATTGACATGTCCAATCTCCCCGCAGTCCGCGCGTTCCGTTGGCCCCATGTTTGCCAAACTCCGCTGGTGGCTGGCGGAGTTTGAATTTCACGATGCGGGCTGCCGAGGTGGTCATGGAAAAAATGGCTACCAAGCTTAACCATTCTCCAAGTGAGAATACAGGCATTCACATTGACCCTCTATTAGGAACTGGCTACCTGGCAGTCAGGCAGCGTTTTCAATTTCCATATCCGCTATTCTCACTGAAACTGGTGGCCTGCCCTTCACTATTGTACGTCGTCCTTTCCGCGGAGACATTGCTTTCCCCATCCTGTCTTTCCCCTGTTCCTGCATGGAGAGCCTGATGGCTGGTCTAAACGAATTAGGAAGATACCCCCTGCTAGCTCTTGTGTCACAGAAGTAAGAGCGGTCAACAGGGATCGAATGATTTGAGCCCACCCGGATCCAAAACGTTCCGAGCGCCATGACTACTACTGATTGGTGCCCGAGACAGCTTTAAAAGAACATCAATATTAGTCTTTCTTATCAAACGCGACTTAACCACCGCAATCATCAGACATGGTCCCCAAGGCTCCCAAGACACCTTTTGAAGAGCACGGATACGAGTTCGCAGGCCCGTGAGTGCCAAAAGTCCATCCATCAGGGTGGTTAGTTCGATGCTAACTACGTCCCAGCCTCGGTGCCTTTGGCATCTCATTTGGTCTCCCGATCCTTCTATACATCTTTGCGTTCGCCTGCAATGACATCTCGGGCTGCCCTGCGCCTTCTCTTCTGAGTCCGAAGTCTCTCTCTCTGGATATACTCAAGCGCGAGGTTGGTTGGCCACGGAATGGCGTAGTCGGGCTGTTCAGTTGGGAGTCGCTTGCTGCCTCGATCGGCTACGTGCTCGTCAACGCCATCCTCTATCGAGTGCTACCGGCTGTGGAGATGGAGGGGACTGTCCTGAGGTCTGGTGGAAAGTTAAAGTACAGGATGAACAGTGGGTATCAAGCCTTTGGAGATGGAACATCATGCTAATGCTCTCTAGCCTTCTACTGCCACACGGTTATCCTGACTGTCCTCGCCGCCGGCACCATCGCTCAAGGTCCCGGATTCTGCGTATGGGTGTTCATTAGCGACAACTATATCCAGCTCATCACCTCCAACATCCTTATCTCGTATACCGTGGCGACCTTTGTCTACATCCGAAGCTTCGATGGAAACCGCGAGCTTGCGGCGGGAGGCCAGTCTGGCAACATGCTGTATGATTGGTTTATTGGGCGAGAGCTCAACCCACGGGTTACTCTGCCTTTTATTGGAGAGATTGATCTCAAGCAATGGCTAGAGCTGCGACCTGGTATGCTAGGTTGGTTCATTATGAACTGTGCCTGGTGTGCTAAACAATACCGCAATTTTGCGTACGTCACGGATAGTATTGTCTTTGTTACCGTTATCCAGGGTCTATATATATTGGACTTGTGGTGGAACGAACCAGCTATCCTCACGACTATGGATATTACCACTGATGGATTTGGTATGATGTTGTCATTTGCTGATTTTGCCTGGGAACCATTTGCATTTACCCTCCAGACACGCTACCTGGCTACCCACCCTATCCAACTCGGTCTTGTTCACTTATCGCTCATGGTTACCATCATCGGCGTCGGATTCTACATATTTCGGTCGGCCAACAACGAAAAGAACCGCTTTCGCACCAACGAGAATGACCCCAGAGTTACGCACCTAAAATACTTGGAGACCTCTACTGGCAGTAAGCTTCTTGTCTCGGGTTGGTGGGGTATTGCCCGCCATATCAACTACTTGGGCGACTGGCTGCAATCTTGGCCGTATTGTCTTCCTACCGGCGTGGCTGGCTACCAGATTCTATCTGCAGGAACAAACGCCCCTGGATCTTACGTGTTGGTTGATGGGCGTGAAGTTATACAAGGCAACGCAAAAGGGTGGGCTATCCCTATCACATACTTTTATATTCTCTACTTTGCAATTCTCCTTATTCATCGGGGCGGCCGGGATGATCTTAAATGCTACCGCAAGTATGGCAAAGATTGGGATATGTATAGGAACATTGTCCGTTACAAGTTTATCCCCGGTGTCTACTAGGAATAGGAATAAGAAATCCTCAATTCTCTACCCTCCTGCACATACAAACGAGCCTGTTACGCCCGGGATGCCATGCCCAAAGGGCTTTGAAACTAAAAATGCATACACAACTCTAGTTCTTGCCTTGATCTCGCCAAGCGCTTGCGGATCCCGCCTTGTTCTTTTGGCCCAGCCATGGCTCTTCTTAGGCCTCGCGGAGTTAATAGCAAGTCAACTCGGATCCCAATTCCTCCAACTGTTCAGTTCCCTATTTTCGGCGGCCGAAGCAGTGGTTGCCCCGGGCGTCCTGTTCGGGCCTTCGTGAACCTTCTGCCTCTTAGGCGCTGGTGACTCACTTCCTGGGTGATTCGGGCGGCGACGGAGGCTGCTCGCCTTGTCCTACCGCTGGGTCACTTATTCAACAATGCCTGTACCAGCTCAGCTGATCAACCAGCGAGCTTCGATACAGCCAAGCGTCACATCCATATCATTCTATACTTGGCTTCTATATAACCCAGCTATTTTGTTAACCCTTGATTCACACCTTCCTTGGTGATTAAATCCTGGACTACGGCTACTGGATCTGGCTTCCTCGCTGGCTGGCTTGCAATAGCCACTCTCGTGGTCGCGGAGAGCTGCTTGAACCGCAGGGCCTGGGACTAGAGAGCAATATCATGACTTCTGGAATATTATGGATCCCTTCCACTAGGATGGATTGGTAGCGTGGCCATCTCGCGCTTGAGACGCTGGCCAACTTTTGTTCAAATGTTGTGTGGCCGATCAAAGTGGCAATTCGCCGAAAGGCTGTATTCCAGCTGCCTAACCCAGCTTTCCTCCCTGTATTCCTCCTCCACAACGTACGGGTGGTTGGAGCAGGCAGCTTTATCCCCCCCCTCCTCGAGACGTTATTTAACCTCTCATGACGTAGCTAGGTATAAGTCTTCTATTACATGTAAGAGAAAGGATGAAGAAGATGCTACGGTATCAGCATTGGGATGCAATGCTACGAAAGTATTCATTTTGTGTTCTGTGTTATAGTTGAAGCCCGGCCCTTGATGGGATAACCGCGTACGACAGATAGATAGTGAATAGATAAAAGTCCCTTACATCCTCAACTGGCATCGCAAGTCAACATTCAAACTCTCACGGTACCGAGATTGCTGCCGATGTGTTTTTTTCAGCAATGGCTGAAGGAAGCTCGGGTGGCATTCGAAAGTGATCACAAGGAGGAAGTAGAGGAACTTATAGAATGAGAATTTCTTCGGGCGACGGAAGAGATTACAAGAGCATATCTCCTTTTGAAGCTACGGTCGCAATGGAAGAGAGAGCGTGTACGGAAGGACCATGATGTGGTCTCTCCCCGCGCACCACTGCAACGTGGGCTAGAAGAGGCAGATTGTGAGTCTATATCGAAGGATGGAATTCCTATGCCTAACTCTACATACAGAGCGACCCGACTAAATTACCACGGTGGCTCTGACCAGTTGTCGGAGGAACGAGATTGGCGACTGAGGGCAATGACCTCTAAACCGAGGCATCATCCGAGTCCCTCTGGCTCATTCCACAACCATGACTGATTAGCGCTCCTGCCCTGACGTGGCGTTTGTTGATCGAGTGGCATGGATCTAGGGTAGCCAAGCGGCCTTGTATTCGGCCGCCCTCCTTTCATGTGTCTGATGTTTCGTTGGTGGATGAAGAAGCCCCGTGTACTGTACGCGGGGCGGGCCCACAGGAGCATTTATATCTGTCTGTCGATTGGCGTAGCCGAGGTCGAATGATGATGTCGGGTCTGGGTTGGGTGCCATTGCTCGGGGGTTGGGTTTTGTAAGCGCCCACTGGGTAGCCATGCCTATGGCTTCCGGCTCGCAATGTACTTCAAGTCTAAAGACAGGAACCGAAGGCCTTTTCTAATTTTAGAGACTCTAGGGTTTGGTTGTTTGTCCTCTATTTACTCGAGGAAAATGGAAACATTCTTTCCAACCTGATCACGTTATAAAACATTGATAAAGGAGCACGAGGTAAGTCGCTAAGTTACCGCGGGCTATGACTAATGTCAATTTTCCCTTATCCTGAACCACGTGTTTCTCAGTTATCCACGGCGCCGACCTAGAAGGTCGCACCGAGAAGTGTTAGATCATGATGATATGACGGAAACTGCCTAACCACCTTTGCTGGTGTTATTTTCCGATCTGACACGCCTGAGTCTTGGTCAAACGACCTGCGGCTCTTCGAACCACTTTCTCCGTGCGGGTCTAGACAGTTGGTCAAAACTTGCGACCTTTTCTAGCCGCGCGGTTCAACGGAGAGGTTTTGTCAGATAGGCTGCGTATAAATAGATCATTATTCCATAAGCCGCCCATCTATAACCTATCCCGGCAATTGTTTCAGCTTCTGCACTCGTGGTCACTGCAAGGATGTCCTTTAACCGCGCGGCTGATGGAGAGCCAAGTGCCCAAAATGGATTCATTAGAACGAGCGGATCTACAGATACCATAGATGTAGGTATATATGGCTATGATGATAGTCCATCAGTAAACATATCTATATCACCGATGCAAACATAGTCTTTGTTTTTTTATTCATCCCTTCATAAAAGTCACATCATGTCTCAAATCAATACGCCTCAGCTCAAGAAACTCTGGGAGCAAGTCCAGAGAAAGCCAGAGTGGGCCACAACCAAATTCTGGGAATATGTCTTCAAACAAAACGTCTTCGGTAGTCGCCACTGGGCCATCGCCTCGCAGCAGCCACCAACGGATGACGAGAACGATCTTCGCCGCGTCGACCTCGTGGTGGAAAACATTGACGACAATGAAAACTCCACAACCTTGCTTTTCATGGAGGCCAAGAGAGCCAATGTTACTCTTGATCTAATCGACGAGGTTGAATACCAAGCATTTACTGCTTGCTGTGCTCATCTCTACTATACAAGGAGGCCATCCATCTGGGCAATGACATGCGTGGGCAGCAAGACTAGGCTGTGGGCCTATAAGATGAATGATGATTACATGACACCATTCTGGCCGTCAGGAGACGGGCTCTCGGCAAGGGGCGAATATGCTGAGTATTCCACTCAGGGGCAGGAGATCCTTCGCAACCTCAATTTTATCAAGCACAATCCCATGCCTGGTTTGGATATCTTCCAGAGGCCACCTTCACCAAGACCAGCTTCCGCCAGCCTTCCTCCTGACTGGCATGACAACGAAGTCGCCTTTATCACCCGTCCCGTGCCATCACGAATATATGAGAGTTCTAGTTCGAGCAGGCCAGCTGAGCAACCGCCGAACGACGCAGCCGCCAGCCAGTTCCAACCAGAGGGCACATACCAGGGTCTGATAGTGGATGCAAATGGTGCATTCGAGGCTACTGTGGACAAGTACGAGAACAACATGTACAAGTGCAACAGGGTGTCTGATAATGCCCGCATCCATGTACCCGATCATGCGTGGGTTGAGTGTGCCGTCCAGGTCTCCGAGGAACTTTTCCCAGGCTACTCTTGGACTGCTGACTCGGGTAGGCAGTACTACACCTGGTCGTTGGACCCAGCACGGAGGCCTAGTAAGAAGAGAAGGTAATGCGAAAAAGTGTCACTTGGCTGGTTTAAAAGTGGCCATATTTCAATATCATTAACTAATCCACAATCACTGTCAACTTCGTTTCTTCATGGGAGAACCAGAACTCCAGCTCGCCCTGCATTTCAAAACACGTCCAGCCCTGTTCACCGTGATCATGCTCCCGTCTACTAGTGCCCTTTACCGCCGTTTCCTGCGCCTGAACTGGGGTTCCGGATCGAACACGACTCTGGCGATGCAAGCATACATGAACCGGTTTTATGTAATGTTCGACGGGATCGATGCCTACCCGACATTGCCCAAGTGACCGTTGGGCGCCATTCTCGTATTGCAATAAGATACCCATACATCGACCTGTAAGTTTGTTGTTGAAAATGCTCATGCAGTTGACGTTTTCCAAGGGAGCCAATGAGAAACAAGCGTTTGAGAATGGAGGGTCGTCAATAATTGGATGGCGAAATGGAGCCATCGGTGAGTTATCTTCCTCGGTGGGATAGGCGCCGATAACGGAAACGGGCTGTAGTTCACGTATGTTATATATAATTGTCATCGGTGACTTGCTTAGTAGCAAATCCTTCGCTTGTTTGGAAGAAGTAAGGCCGACCGACACGTCGCCGCCTAGTTTCATACGGAACTGAGCTGATCAGACTTCTTTGATGTCACATGTTTCTCGTCGGACTAAACTCACTAGCAAGCAGGTATTGCCAAAGGGGGTACTCTCAGACAGTGACATTCGTGCACCTAATGCAATAATGGAGTCATGTTGTGAAATGGGGACATAGACCCAAGTGACTGACTGTTGACGTCGGCGAGACAGGCGTTGATAGGTTGTCTGGGCGCAAGGAGAGCTCTGTGTATGAGCATGCACTGCGTAAATTTCGCCATAACAGAAGAAGAACGTGATTCCGTTTGTTTGGCACAAGTCGATCGTCCTGAACCACGTGGAGTAGGTAATATTGGCCGGATAAAAATGGCATCGCCGCAGGTCGGGAGGAGTTGGCGTGTCCCAAGTCTGGAGCCCGTGGCATGTTTTGGGCAACTCCAAACGCAAGAATCCAAACTAAGGTCTAACGTGAGCCTCACGGTATTCCCAACTTTGTTTGTTCCTCTGGGAAGGGTGGGCTTTTTACCTTGAAGTGCGCAATAATGCCTTCCAGCCGTCCCTGGTCTAGTATGACGAATACGAAGCCATCAGTCCGCCATCTTCTGAGCTGTGGATTCCCAGGCAGTCTTTTGACTTCTTGGATACCCCACGTGTCAATAGTCAAACGAATGATTGGGAGTTTATGGACCATCTCTGTAGTTACAGGTCGATCACCACGTTTCCAGGCCGAAACCGCGCACAGGGGAATCGATAAGAGGTGGCCTGATGAAGCGACATGTAACTGTCGAATCAGCTCAGATGTAGCGTTGAACCGCCAGATCATACTCGTTGCCGAATACTCGTGAATCATTCCAAGTATTTCTGGGGGAAGCAACCTCATGCTCGAGATGCCAAAGTCGTCAAATACTGACCAGTCCGGTTTGACGATTGTTTCTTCAAGGCGAAAGTTGGGAGCTTGACGCCATGGAGATCGCCAGGCAGTGACAACCCACAGGCAGTCTAAATAGTCGTCGACATTGCAGCGTTGTGCGATAAATTCAAAGCAATCTGAATGCGTAGTCGCGGCCTCGGGTGAGATGGCACAGAGGCTACAGTCCGGCTTACGACATAGGGATACACCGCTCTCGCCTCGAACTCGATGGCCGTAACCAGGGAAGATGTATGGGCCAAGGCGTTGGGAAAAGGCGGTCGAGTCGATGTTGCCGAGGACTTGAGATTTGTGTTGGATTAGAATCGGGGCATTAGAACATCAAACAGTGACCTCTTGGCGGACTTACGCAAAACGAATCGTTCTGTGGCTTCCATTGAGCTGCCACAGATACCGCAATGCGGTCGGAGGCCCACATGACCGTCGCTTCTCGAGAGAGCTGCCATGGCTAACAATTGATTGGGAACTTTGAGGAATCAGAAATGCCACTCGCAAGATTCAGAGAATCACAAAAGCCAGAGTTGCAGTGGCATATTCAGTGTCGTCGGAGCCTGTTTCGAGGGGATGCTATATGCGCAAGCAGTGGCTTACGCATTTAAAAATAGGGGACGACCTGAGCTGAGATGCAGCCCGTCACGTGCTGCATACCGGCCATTCTAACACCCACAATTTTCAGCCAATCCCACTCACTCAAAGAGAGCCACACAATGATGAGGACGGCACGTGATCACGAAGGACTTCCATCACTCCAAACCCCCCTGGTTGTCGACGGGACCCAACCATAACGCAATTGAGCTTGCAAAGAAACCGAAAATTTGGACTTGGGCCGAGTACGAGTCGAAGGATTTGTCGAGAAGAATGGCCAGAGCGTAGCCATAGGGTTCCCACCAGTATTTTCCATTGCTGCCCAGAGCCTCTTGACAGTTGGAGTCAACTGGATGCCATACTGGCAGGTTCACTGCTTTACCCGTAGGAGAGCGTGTATCTGGAAGGGCGAAGAGAGGGTACGGACTCATTGCCTTGAGTCTGGTCACAATCGACCGCCACACTATAAGTAGGACAGAGCTCATCGCCGCTGTTAGTTGACTTGTACAGTAGAGTGTATGATACAAGCTGCTCCGTGATTAAAAGATAAGACGTAAAAATAAATCTTTGAGAAACGGCAGTAAATAGAAAACGTATAGTTAAGAAAGAGTAATGACGAAGGCGATAGAATGTCAGTTGAACAGACTTTTAGTTAAGATGATCTGGATGCCATCCTTATTAAATACATCACAAACCACATATGGTACTTGATATAGGCACTAGACTAAGAATCCTGGATGAGTTGTGATTGTTGCCTATGAACATGAAACAACCCGTAAGGACGCCGTTCTAGGTAAGCATTGGTAGAGTTCCTGTTGTGGGCTATTTGTCCCCGTCTGATCCACAGCCTGGCGCCAAGCTAAGTAAGCTCCCATGAGCTTTCATCGTCGGTTCTAGGGACACGCTTCTTGATAGGTCGTGTCTCTTCTTCTGGTCCAACCCCTAGAACAGATGCTCCACTTTCTTCGTCATTGATAAAGCCATGTCGTACCCTTAAATGCTTAATCCTGAGGGTGATGTCGCTCCCAGGAAGCCTTCTGACCGCGGGGGGTAGATTGATAAACCTAGAATCCCGAAGCACCGTAGAGGCGTAACCAAAGATCTCTGGTCCTTGAGCAAGATGAGCAAATACAACGCTCGCAGCCCCCCCGATGGTCAAGACGATAGATGACAGGATGAAGAGCGCTGCCCAGGGGTCTGAAACGACATAGACCTCGATGAGGTTGGCTACTTCAACGGGAACGGTGATATTGGCCTCCAGCAAAGTCCCGTTGTTGATACTGCCCACTGATGTTGCCAAGTGCATCTGACTCAGGTGAATATACGTGTTGAGCAGTTGACTTAGCCGGCTGCCGAATTGGTGACCGTTCAACGCCTCAAAGTCGTTCCCGGTAGGGGTGTTACCCAGATCTGTCAATGTTGGGTCGATGAGGTATTGTATGCTAAGATCTGCGTTGTTGAATGATAGGCCGCTAGCCCCTCTAGGTAGCAGGTAGGAAACGTGTCGAAAGGTGTCGACAAAAGACAAAGGTGAGATATTCTCTGGGGCATGTCGACGTTGCGAAGGACGCTGAGCCGTAACCGTGCAATTTTGTCGGGCCGAAGCATCGCTACGTGAGCAGTTGACCCGAGACTCAACATACTCTTGCCTCATATCACAGATAAACTGAGCCGCATAGCTGAACCTGGTGGCGAACTCGGCTTGAAACAAGAGTCTGGTAGGTCCAGCCTCAATCCCCGTCTCATTCTCGAAGATGACAGGGGAAATCGGGCTGTCCAGACCAGGGATCCATAGGTCGTCAACGAACCGATGCAGCCCAAGGCCCCAGGCAGCTCGGGATTCGTAGAAGCTAAACCCGTTCCAAGACCCGTTCTTCAAATCTTTTGGGCGCCAGTAGCCATTAGTGGTACCTTCATGCTTGCCGTACTTCCATTTGAGAGGTGACCAACTTCTGTTTGGGAAACTCAATGTTTCAACACTGTCGCAGACAAGGCGGATATAGTTTGACTCCAAGGAGAATGTCGTGTTGCCTATCGATACATTGCTAACGGGGATGCCGGCGAGGGAGGAGAAGATCCCTGAGTATGGACTCCAAGACACTTCTGTCCAATCATGGCTGAACCGCGTAGCTTTTTTATTCAAGAAAGGGATCTTGACATTCACCCAGAGGTCCATCGCGTCAGTCTTCAAGGCTTGAGGTGTCAGCAACAGCGCAGTATAAGAGCTGTATAGAGTGTTGAACCACGCATCATCGGACATGGCGTCGGGTATAGGGGAGGTGCCATTTCTCGTTACAAAACGAGGCTCGGCGTCAGTGTCATAATACGTGATGGCGGAAGGCTGCATCGTTGGGCGAAGTTGTGAACCAAGCATGCGTAAAAGAGATTGCGCGCCAAGAGGGGAAAATGCCCAGACTAGAAGTAACGAGATGCCAAGAGAGTTGGGAGCACCGAGCTTAGCCTGAGTGAGGACAGTGGCTCCCACAGTCTGGCTTCCGACGAGCTGTTCCAGTGTTCCGACTGTTCCCCCCTTTTCAAGCTTCCATCTGGCGATCTCGTAGACGAGTCGGCCGGCGATGGAGGCAAACAGGATAGGGAATAGTGTGGCTAGCTATTGAAAGTCAGAACGCTCTGGGAGAGTGGTTCGAGTTGGGGTTCACTGGCCACTGTAATAGCATTGCGCAATCTTGCAAGCATCGGACCGTTCACTTCCGACCCATCAAGAAACCAGACATATATGGAAAAAGTGATGAAGAGAAGGGGCGCTGCAATCACTGAAAGGTCTGTCAGGACCGACATCATGCTTAGCTTGTCTCTTTGAAAGTCGAACGACCTGCTTTCACAGTGGGTATCTGGCAAGGTCGTCAAATCCACGTTACCGGAAGCTTTCGCTACCCTGTCACTCTCTCCTTCAACCAAGGAGTCCTGGGAGACTGCTTGATAGCTCATGGGCGATACTGGAGGGTCGGTCCGCGGGAGAGACATGGTGAAGAGTTAATGGTCAATGTTGAACAGAATTGCGAGAAATAGTCGAAATCAGGGCGTGCGGGGAACCAAAATAGCCCGTATTACCATCACGTGAATTTCTTCTGCCTGAACTTACATGGTTTTTTATTGGGGGATGTGTCCAATTGCTTTTCTTGGCATATCGAAATCAGGCTGCGAGCATATTCGTGACTTGAAATCTGTCCATAAGTGACCCATCGCTATTAGTATCCAGACAGAGAGTCGAAATAAGACCCGGTGAGGATACACGCTCAAGGAGACACTTAGGGTATTCCTACAAACACGGGGACGGATACAGGGCTGTGTGTGACAATACTTGCCCAACACCTCTAGACCTCCAGAGGACATTATTACTTTGGATCTAGAAGAGACATGTGATTAGTAATATAGATGATGCCAACCCCATTAAAGTCCCTCGGAACCTGCCGAGAGTCCCAGATTCGGCAATATCATTGGCTATAGCAGCCAAGATAATAGATATATAGTTTAGGCCAATTCCCATCTACAGAGGAGAATGATCATCATAAACCATAGTGGTAAATATTCTTGGCCAACATTCCGCCACAATTCTGTCGCTGATCATGGCGATTTCTATGCGGGGTTGCCCACCTTCCAAGACTCACCAGCCAGAATTGAGTGGACGCCTGCATGGAGACTCGATTATATCATGAATCAGGTCTGTTCCATCCCGCAGCATAGAGATTATCCTATTTGCAGGCGCCTCATATCAACTACGTTACTAGAGATATCACATGTCGAACAGGCAGAAAGGCCCATCCGTCTAGGGTTGATAGTCCCCCAACGCATTCTAACATTGACGGGGCCTCGTCGTAACCCAATGTTCATATGTCTTCTCACTTCTTTCCTTACAGGCTATGTTTTAATTTGCTCAAGACTATGACCATGTCCAACAGTTCAGCCAGTTAGCCTAGGGCCTTGGTTGGTAGAAACATCGCCACCAGCAAATGTCGTCATCACCTCAATGTGCTGAATCCGCATCCTTGCTTGTATCAGTGATCGAGTCCTCGATAGACACATTGCTCGCAGAACTGCAAACGACGAGAGTCTATACCATGACTGCTCCCCCATTGGCACACGTAGTCGAGCCCGTAATCCACCGTGCAGCATCCTCACACAGGAATGCGACAATTTGAGCGATATCTTCAACCGCACCAACACGCGGCGCAGCAGGAGTCTGCTTCACATACTGTTGGCACTCTTCCATCGACTCGGGGGGCATAGCACTAAGGGGATATTGTCAGTCATTTTGATCAATTCGAGTGAGGGCGGAAAACACTTGCTGCCACATTTCAGTTCCAACAGGTCCTGGATTCACACAGTTGACTGTAACACCATACTTGTGTCCAAGCTCAACGGCCCATGTCTTGGTGATGTTCTCAAGACACGCTTTCGAGGCACCGTATACGGTATGCATCTTCCAGGCTGTCACGAAATACTGAATTAGCATTTCTATACTTGAGAGGAGATGGCATCTCAACATACCTTCCCTAGCGCAAACGCTGCTCATGTTGACGATTCTTCCGCCCTTTCTTAGATAGGGAAGGCATTCCTTGACAAGAAAGATGGGGAATCGAACGTTTGTTTGCATGACCTTATCAAAGTGGTCATGTCCAATGTCTTCCAAGTAGTATTCCTCGCTGATGCCGGCATTGTTAATAATAATATCAATGCCGTCATTGTTGTCAAAAGCCTTGCGAGCTGTGTCAACAATCAAGGTTGGAGCTGTGAGGGATCTGCAGTCTGCCTGAACAGCCGCAGCCTCGCCACCAAAGGTACGGACTTGGGCGATGAATTCGTCTGCGAGCGTAGTGGATGATGCCGAGTTGTAAGTGATGAGCACAGAAGCACCACGTCGCGCGAGTTCAGTGGCAATTCCACGGCCAATACCTCTCGTGCCACCGGTAACAATAGCCACCTTGCCTTTAAGAGAAGCCATGAGGTAGGAGGTAGAAAGTTGCTCGCGCTTATTGGGTAGGTGCAATGAGGTCGTTAGCAGAGGTTGAGAACCAAGGAACTCGGATTAAAGGCTTGACTTATCATCCTAATGGTGGGATCCGCCAAGAGGACGTGGAGGACTGATCTAATCCCAAAACAGTTAATTTTTGCACCAAGACGGGCCAATGATATATAGTGACAAGATAAGCTCCTTCGAGACTAGCTCTCGGGCTGGGCAGGGGATCTTTATCAGTCTCATGGTTGACTATCCATGAGATGATTGAGAGATGGACAAGGTTACTGATCGGAGTAGGGGGGTAGTCGATAGTGAGCTTGACTCGTCTTAATAAGAGCGCCGGAAACCAAATAATTGCATTGTTGGATGTCAAGACGCAGTTACTTTGCTTCAAACCTTCTACTCTTCATCTTCGTTGTCTAGCAACATCACTTTTTGCAATCATGAGCGACAAAGTCGAAAAGGCAGGCGACATATCTCGCAAAACATCCCAAGGGCCACAGGAAGGTGAAGTTGTCTGTGGTGAGGTCCAGCTTGCCAGGCACCTGGGCTCTTGGGAAATCATCTGCATTGCCTGGAACGTCATCAACGTTTTTGGTGGCCTGTCCTACATTTTCGTCGTTGGCTTTTCCGCTGGAGGCCTGTCAACAATCTTCTATGGATTGTAAGTTCACCGTCCAATGTTATCCGCTCTGACTAACAACTGTAGCCTCGGAGCGACGGCGTGTACCTCTTGTACAATGTCTGTTCTTGCTGAATGCGCGTCCCTGTTCCCTACTGCCGGTGGTGCTTATCATTTCTCAACCTTCTTATGCCCAGAGAAGTATCGTAGATACGTGGGCTATCCAATCGGCTGGTTGAACTATCTCGGCTGGGTTTTCACTGTTGCCGCCTGTGCTGCTATTCAGACCGGCCTTACCTTCTCTCTGGTCATCATGTGTGACCCAACATACGTAGTGTCGGGTCGCTGGCAATACTTTCTGGTCTATGTTGCCTGGGCAGCAGTGGCCTGGGTGATCAACCTCTTTTTCCTCAAAGGATTTCACGTTGTGGAGAACCTCGGATGTGAGTCAGGGTCATCAGGGGATGTACAGTGATGCTTACAGCATTCGCAGGTATTATTAGCATGCTGGGATTCGTGGGCTTTACCATCACGCTCCTTGCTCGTGCACCCAAGGCTGATGCATCCTTCGTCTTCACTACGGTAATCAACGAGACCGGGTGCGTCATCACATGAAGAGCGATCGTTTCGATACCATATGTCTAACAACCTTATAGGTACTCTTCGTCCGCAATGGCCGTGGCTATCGGTCTGTACAACTGCATGGTGGTCTGGGTCAGCCTTGATGCCGTGTGCCACCTGGCCGAGGAGGTTCCTCAACCCACCCGAATCATCCCCAAGACTCTCTACATCATCGTTGCAACCCAGCTGACAATCGGTGTCATCTGGATCCTCACAGTGGGATTCTCCGTGACTGATATGAATGCGGTCATTAGCTCTGCTACTGGGTATAATTATTCCCTCCGATGTTGTGACTTTTACAGCCCGACTGATTGTTACCAGGGTTCCCATTATTGAGCTTATTCGTTTGGCTTTGAAGAGTGATGCAGCCGCAATCACGTTCAACGTGATGCTGTTGGTCAATTTCTTTGCAGCCCTCACTGGATGCTTGACATCTGCATCTCGCCAAGGCTATGCTTTGGCCCGTGATGGCGGGCTCTTCTTCAAAAAAAAGGTGAGACTCAACTTGCCGCGAGCACCAATGGCAAAAGGCTGACAGCAGGAACGCTTAGTCTTGTCAAAATCTCGACGCGATCCCAAGTCCCATCGCGTTCCGTGGACATGTGCTTCGCGCTTACTGTTCTCATCGGCTTGGTGTGAGTACAAAGCGGCCAATGCTGCTTGTCAATTTCTAAGAAGCCGTGATAGATATCTCTTTTCGTCGTCAGGTTTCAATGCTATTATAGGAACTGAAGCTGTCTTTATGCTTCTCAGCTACGGCAAGTCTTACTGAAGATCTGTCTAGTGAGCTGTTGCTAACTGGTCACGCCAGCCTCTCCATCCGTGATGATGCTCGTTTTCGGCCGCGGCCAGCTTAAGAAGACGCCTTTCGGGCTTGGACGATTCGGCTACCCTATCTGCATTATCAGTGTTATATACACGCTTGCAGTGGTGGTCTTGGTCATGGTAAGCATGTCCTCCCTACCGGGAGCCAAGTCAGGTCTAATGATGCAATGTTTAGTTCCCGGGGGCTTCTCCCATCACGGCCACCAACTTCAACTACAACATCTTGTTGACGGGTATTTTCGCAATCCTATGTGTGGTTATCTGGCTCATCGACGGGCGAAAGTCCTACAAGCCTCCCTCTTTCGCTCAATTTGTTGAAAATGTTGCAACTGACACGAGCGAGTTTATGGATGGAGGCAAGCAGGATTCCAGCCCGGCAGAGTCCGGAACAGTCGAGGCCTTGGATGGTTAACCGTGTCCCTCTATTCGCGATGGATTTTTCAACAAGCTTGAACGTCAGTTGATAGGTTGTAGCAAAGGCAAATAAGGAGGGCTGATGTTTTACTTGTTGATGTGCCCAGTCTCTTGTATTGACATGCTCCTTCGAATTTTTCATAATATCACTGGGCTTCCAACACATCTCATGAAGCTGGCGACAGCCGACAACTGACGATGGAAACAACTTGAACATGGTGAAGTCTCGGGTAAGTGACGAGCTGGCCCTTGCAGGGGCTTCACTCTATAGGGCTAGACCAAGCCTTTGGAATGTAGATAAGGCTAGAGGATGGGCGCTACAATTCGTCCCCATACTTTATTCCCCATACAGTAAGTTCATGCAAAGGATTGTCCCCACAGATAAGAAGAAACGCCCGCAACCCTCCGCTTGACCTCCACAGTTACTCCGGATTCCGGATCATTAACCCAGGCTTGCCAGGTTCCTTCATGGTCTGTGACTTTTGTCTCATTATTCCTGGATGGCGTGCCTGTGGAAGTCGAATCATCAACCTGATAACAACGATGCGGCGCTCTCGAGGAGGTAGGTCTCTCAGCATCATCACCATCATCTACACGGGCTGACCAAGGCACTAATCAAGGTTGCTGGACTTGCCGTCAACGACGCCGAAAGTGCGACGAGACAAAGCCCGCCTGCAATGCCTGCCAAAATCGCAACTTGTCCTGTGGTGGCTATGAGCTTCGCCTGTCAGAGTTCCACATCACGGATGGCCACTCTGGGCAGATGAAGTGCAAGATACTGAGGGGATCATCCTCTTCCGGCTCGCTCTCCCGCCGCTCGGGAAGACAATCCCGCCAGATGATGGCCGCCTATCCCCCGAGGACGCTTCTAGCCAAACAAGATAATTCCAAGGCTACACCTGTTGTGCCCGCAGAGCTGTCTAGCAGGCAAGAGGAGGCTTCGCATCTCGAACTAACAAATGGGACAGCGCCCGGTAACAGGGAAATTGAGCCATCGACCACGCGCGGAGCTGAGAGCCTCATGATGCCGAGTGAACCCGTCTCCGATGAAAACACTGTTACTGCCCTTGTGGTGCCTGGGTTGGAAACTCCACCGCGCCCCGAACCCAGTGACCACCAGCTCCTGACCTGGAACAGTTTCCCCCTAGATTCATGGCCTGGGTTAGACGCTCAGGGCTTTCCTGGGCTGAACATGAGTCCTCCCACGAACCTAAGCCCTTCCACTCTTATCGGTATTGACTTGGGTTTTCTCGATCCCGTCAATTTGGGGTTAGAAAGCCAAGGGGAAAATGACAGTGGGGAGACGATCAATACGGATCAGGTCACCACCCCCGGCACCCATCACTTGGACGGGGATGTCCTCCAGGATGGCTTCGCTCTTACAGATGAGGACCTGCTGGAACGTCCTATCACAGAAAACTCGAACTCCCAAGTTTCTCTCCCTCTAGGGCCAACACACAGCCCGCAGTCAGACAGTTTTGACTTTAATGCGCTCCTCCTCCAGCACTGTGAGTTGATCTTGATAACGCGAGTTTCTGTCTATGGCTGACAGCTTTGTGAAATCAGTCTTCAACGTGCTCGCTCCCAACTTCTGCCCAGCACACCCACATCACAATCCCTACACAACAGTCTACGGCACATTGGCGTTCGTCTTCAGGCCCCTCCGCAACGCAGTCCTGAAAGCAGCCGCCCTCCACCTCCACCACTCGGGCCAGCTCACGCTCGACCTGTCGACACGATTTCATGACCACACTACGACATCGGAAAAAGCCGCCGGATCTACGGCCTTGCAGAGGGTTCCTATGGCGGCAACGATTATGTTGTCAATTCTTTGCGAGGTAGGCCACTTGTCGCCGCACGCGTTGGCCGTTCTAACTGGGGCCTCACTAGATCATAGGATCGAGTTCCAGGGGCTGGATCTCAAAATTGATACAAGCTCGCAAGCTTTTGGCTCAGTCGAATTCTCAAGATGAGCATACTCCCGAGCTACAATTTCTCCGACTACATTTCAACTGGATGGTCGCAATCAGCTGGAGCATGCGGAGTTCGGTGGTTCCCAGTGGTGAGATGCAACAGCTTGAATTCATTGCTGAAGGTGAGAGATCACAGCAACCAAAGCAACAAAGAGAACGCTGTCATATTAACAAGGGTGAAAAGAGGAAAGGCCGAAAAGTGTACTATCCCGTGACCAGGTTGACTGGTTTTGTAATCTGCCCGATCATCGACTGTCTGCCATCTTCTGGGACGTCACTCGCCTATCCCGAAGACTATACATCGAGGTGGGACAGAATCCTCACATATCTCAGCAGCTCATGCCAGATGTGGCTGACTTGATCCACCGCATCAACCTGTGCTACCCCGACTCATCCAGTGCCACCGACCCTCGCTCCTCTTATTCCGACATGGTTAATAGTGTTTGGCGTAATGGCATCCTGTGCTACATCTACTCCGATATTTGCCTATTGCCATCCAGCGATGCTCGCATACAAGAGTGTGTGCAGCTGGGCTCCGAAGCCCTCGAGAGACTTCCGTGGGTCCAACATGTGATATGGCCTGCAGTCATGACAGGTGTTCATGCCTTGTCAGAGGCCCATCGCAGTATTTACACGACAGAATTTGCTGCCATGAGTTTTAACCTGCATTTTCTTCAAGGCCTGTCGATCTTGGACTTCTTGGGAAAGGTGTGGGCGGAGCTCGACGCTCATCATCCGGAAACTGCTTGTTGGAGGAGTGTTTTACACAAGACGGGAATACAGGTCAACGTATTTTTGTGATATTATCCAAATTTTGATTGGAACAACAACTAGCCCTATAAATTGGGGGCTTGGGACAACAAGCAAGATATGTCTCGTCTCACCATGGCATGTTTGTATGCCGCTGCTACATCCTCTAGGAACTGTAATGGCTCGTAACTACCATTTTCTCAATTGAATAGGTTATGAGGAGATTTGGCATGAACAAACTTCAGTCTATTCCCATGTGACTGCTGCCAACGGTAGGGAGGCCTAGTCTTGGCCAAAGGCCTCGCCAGGGATATGGCCATAGCTGTCGGTTGTGTCCAACGCTTCTTTCAGTATCGCGGCGCCCTTCTCGAGTTCCTCGTCCGTCATTGTCATGGCAAAACTGAGACGAATGGCCTTCTTCCCTGGTGTAGCGTTTACAAAGAGGCCCTTAAACATGCAGAGGGCCGCCACACGCTGCCCATGGAGATCGTGAAAGAACATGTTGGAGTCTGCGCCGATGCTGGAGATGTAGTCGATCTTGGGGTGATTCCAGCTGTAAACGATGGCTCGCCACTTTTCGCCGATTTGTGTCGCACGCTCCAAGAGGTTCTCATTGTCGATGACTTCGAGAGCCGAAGTCGCGGCTACAAGTGCTGGGGGCGTGTGGCTAAAGGTATAACCACACTCGTTTGGGCCGACGAGGGACATGACATCCTCTGTGCCGAGGATGAAGGTTTGCGGGTACCATCCGCCGGTGATGGACTTGCCCATGGTGACGATGTCAGGCTTCATGTCATCGCCGCAGTGATAAAATGACAGCAGTTTTCCAGTCTTTCCTGCTCCCTGTCGAACCTCATCTGCAATGAATAAAACGCCATACTTCTTGCACAGATCATAGACACCTCGGGCGTAGCGGATCTCATCCTCGCTCGAGCGTGAGGTTCCATGCAGACATTCCATGATGACAGCCGCCACCGTTCCGTGATGCTCTTCTAGACAAGCACGCATGGCCTCCAGGTCTAGATATTCCAAGGTCTTGTTGGTCGTAGGGTTAAAGTTGAGGACGCTTGTCCCGTCCAGGCCGTAACTAGACCGTTGCTCAGAGCGATCCATCAATCCCCAGATACCCATGCCTAGGCCGTGATAGGAAGATCCCACGCCCAGAATTTTGAGCTTGTCGGCGGGGATCTTTCGGCGAACGAGGCCGTGCTTGCGAGCAATCTTGCAGGCGACGTCTGCCGATTCGGTTCCCGAGGTTGCCGTGGTGATCTTGTCGTAGCCAAATCGCTTGCACATCATTTCGCCAAAGGGGCCCCAGCCCGCGTTGTGGGCACAGATGTTTAGCAGGTGCGCCTTGTCCAGCTGCTCTAGCATCTTCTTCTTCATGTAGGGATGGCCATGGCCCATGTTGGTTGCACTAAACATGCCGATGAAGTCGATGTATTCTTTGCCATCGCAGTCCTGAGGGGGTGATGGGTCAGTATGCCGGTGTTTCGTGTCGACATGTTAGCATACCCATAGTTTGCATCCCTGTGCTCTCTCCAGGAACAGTGGCGAAGGTTCGAACCCCCCGGCGCAATACTTGCGCTCCAACTCCAAGAGGCGTGAGGCGTTGGCCGACAGCTTCAAACTGTTATCAGACATATTGCAAGTAGTGTGAGATCTGAAAAGACGATGAATAAAGAAAGATAAGCCTTGTTTAGATTTGTTGCATGGGAGTGAAGACGTAACCGACATGATAGCTTAAATTACCGAGTGTATATAGTTATGGCTCTTTGATAGTGAAGAATACCTTGAGAAAAGCGGAATGATTTCTGGAATCGGTGATTGGCTATTCTGGTGCGAATTTTATCCGAAAAGGGCATTGCCGCATTGAGAAAAATAACGATATCTAACTTATCTCTTGACCTCGGATAAGAGAACAACCAATTCTCTGACGGATTGGGCGAACAGGTACCCCGCAACCGGGCCAGAGATGAGTGGATGGACTCAGATGACTCGGCAATCCGAATCGGATGGCAAGACTTTCAAGATGAAGCCTTGTGTCTGGCTTCCATCTCGAGCCCCTGAACAGTGCGCAGGAGTCAGATCACGCCTCAAGTGAAGCCAGTAGTAGCCTGGCTCGCCTCGCCATCAAACAACCTAGCAGCATCAAACGTATGAATGCCACGATTGCGCGCAGGGTAAAGCACATTGCTATAATGACGGAAATAACCAGTGGAATAACGGGTTCTGCCCACATACGCCTAGAAGCTTCCAATATTCAGTCTCATTGATTGAATACTAGGCAAAACAGCATGAGCAATCTCCCATGTTATTGCTTCCAATATCGAGGGTCGAAGTTTAACCTCGTGCCGCCAGAGAAGACCTTGAAGATGCATAAACGGGCAGTGTGCTACTCAGAACAACTCGCACGATTACTTCCTCCCCCGACACCCAGGTGAGCAAACCTATGGGAGCCATGAAAATATAAAGTCCCGGTTATGGCTTTAAGTCCATACAGTCACTTTTATGTCCAGGTTCTCAGATATAGCGATCAAGAGGTTCAATTGAGTATTAGTGATGAGGGTGGAAAGCATGTGCACTACCCACTGTGTGGAGTCACTGTGTGGAGTCAATTTTAAGCCAATGGAACGTGGCCTCCCATTGGGTAGTATCTCGGTTAAGGCGTTAACAATGTCCAACCAAGTAATCCCGATTCTCGCATAGTGCACTAGCAACCCAGTCAAGCAGCCCTAGCTCTCCATTTCCCTCCCGGGTAACCTATGATTCCCTATCAATCCATCTGTACGAGACTACCTCCTCTCTTCTTATTTGAACCTGGATTAAGCTATATACTAAAACGTCTCGTTAAGAACGAGTGAGCAATCAATGCAAGGGTCACTAGGTCGAGAAATCTACTGAGACACTATGAACGGCCAAGTCATCGCTCACACCACTCATCATGATTTGAAGCAAAAGCTATATTGTACAGAAATAAACATATCTGTCCTCTGGCGATAAGGCGGCTTGTGTCTCTTCACCCTCAGGACAGCAACGGATAGACGAGTGCACACGGCCAAAGTAGAAGAAAACGGTCTCTCAGTGAGAGCCAATACTAGGGAGAAGACATGGACATTGCAAAGCTGCGCCATGGGCCGGGGCTGGCCGTCATGCGTCGGCCGAGTCTGGATCAGAAGACCCACCTTTCCGTGCTCCGGCTCAAGGAAACTCGGTCAAGATCGGACCTACCCGGCGCTCGGGACGGAGCAAGTGCGGATCCGATTTTGGTACGGAGGCCCGGCCGCGGCAATCCCCGCGCGTGCTCACTAGATACTATTGAATCATGTTCTTTATAGAATATATTCAGTGAAAAGAGACGGGATCGACATTCCTAAATTATACATGCATAAGTATCCAAGTTTGCCCGTGGGAAGATTCATGGTGCAGCCTTGAGCACCATGAGAAATCTGACTTGCAGCTGGCTAAGAGTCAATCGGTAATCTGTACCGGCTGTGAAAGATTGAGCAATGGGGAATGGTGGCATTCTACTTCGCTCGCCCAATCGTCAACATTTGCAAGTCATTGAGGTGTCGAGTACATCCCCACCTCGTCTTAGCTAAGACATCCTTTGCGGCATTGGGTTCTGATCTGCATGAGAGATGCGCTGGTTGGCCTGAGTTCCTCACCGTGACATTCTTAGAGGCTTAGAGACACTCATGGGATAGGGGTCTTACTACAGAGTAGAACATCACGCAATGGAAAGTCTTGTGTCTGTGCTCTTGGGCCAGCGTTACATTGTGTGTATGTCGGTCCGACACCACGCTCATTCGACGATTCAACTTGCGGATAATTTATGAAATTACTCCGATGTCTTAAGACTCACGCTTGCATTGGATCGTAAGTGGTGTGATACCCTCGCTTTCGGTAACTCTAAAGTATCTGAATGTCACCAACTCTCCGCCAATACCAATCTCCGAACCATTACGCACAAACAAAATATAGCCGTGGAGATCGAGATGCGACTCATGGCCTGACTGTAGCGGGCCATGAACTTACGATAATAGATAGGGTGAGGCCCGTTGATCGTGGATGGTTTATGTTTAGCGGTAACGAGGGCAAATGTCTCAAGCACAAAAGACAGCACGTCTATGCTGTCTCTATTGTGTTGAAAATTACATTTCTCTTGCTGGGCTGCCTTGCTCATCCGATGGCCATGGACTTTGGATATGAAACGGCGTTAGCGACCTACAAAGGAGCAGCAGGCTAATGGGTTGTTGGAATATAGATTTAATTTCGGACGTCGCATCTTGTAAAAGTCATCCATCTCCATGAGCCCCCTATTCGATAGCTTTCAATCGCTCGTATTCGAGAGTGTTGCTAGACTTGAGGAGTACGAAGCTTTGCCTGCCGGTGAAGCTCCCTCTCAGGCCGCGTCCCACTCTTCGAAATCGACTTGATCCTTGCTCTTCTGCTCAAGTGACTCCCATCGTCGATACTTCGAATATAGTATGCCAGTTCAGCTGTTGGGTCCCACTCTGTTTGTGACAAGCCGTTGCCCATCCAGGCAAACCGATTGCCACGAAATTCAAACTCGTAATCCTCGAAGCGAGGCTCACGCAAAGCTTCCAGATAATGAAGCGTCGATCCCGGCCATGTGATGGAAGCCTGGCCCCAGTTGGTATGGATGTTCTGGGAGTTGTGGCAGCTGTCTGACCAGACCATCCTCTTTGTAGCTTGGGCCGCGTAGGCCTTGAAGTCGTAGCATGCGGCGGCTTTCAGCCTCACGCTATGAATCCCTGGTTCTGTCTGATACTTGTCGATAAAGGCGCAGATGAAATCAGCCTGTGATTCAATGGCAACAATGACTGGGCCGTTGGAGATTGGAGTCCAAGGCCCAGCGAGGGTGAATGAGTTTGGACATTCAGAGATGCCAACGCCCATGTAGCCAGTGATGGAGGCGCTCCAATCATCCTGGAGGTTGTGTCCGTTGAAGAGGATGGGATAACGTGGGATAAACGACGTGTCGAATCCAGTAGCACAGATAACCACATCACCCTGATGACACTGCTCATCAGCACTGATGCAGCCGGTTTCAGTGAAGCATTTGACTCCTGAACAGACAACCTCCACATTATCCTCCTTGATGGCCTGTAGTGGTGGTTAACCATGCACGATAATAGTTTTGACACAGGGTCACGACTGACATGGAGGAATTGATCTCCTGATGGCAAAATTCGCTTGCATCCAACAGCAAAATCGGGCACCAGATTCTTTTGCAACTCTGGGTCTGGAATCATCTTCCTCATCTCAGCTTCCAAGTGCTGCCTTGCCTGGGATTGCAAAACTGTTCCTTTCATGTACATGGCTATAATGTGTTATTCTTTCTCTAGAACACAATGGTCCGGGCCTCTGTACTCACTAAAGAAGCTGTTCAAGGTCCTCTCATTCTCTAGTCGAAGATTCAGGACTGCATCCGGATCGTTGATGAACCTCTGTCGTTCCTGTGGCGTGAATTTGCCTTGTTTGGAGCTCACAGATGGCAACGACCATCGTGGCGTCCGTACAAATACCTTGACGTTGTTGACGATTGGCTGAATGGCTGGGAGAATCTGAGCACTGGATGCGCCCGAGCCTACCAAGAGAACGTTTTTGCCTTCAAGTGATACGTTGTCGTCCCATTGCGCACTATGAAGCTTCGGCCCTCGAAACGTCTCGATACCCGGGGCGTTAGGCCACATGGGCTTGTTCAGATAGCCTGTAGCATGAACTAACAGGTGACACCAGTCATGCACTGGTTCTCCAGACCGCAAGTCAGTAGAAGAAACCATCCACTGGCCCTTGAGCGGATCCCATGAGGTCTTTAAGACTTGGTGTGACGTTTGGATGTGGCGCAGTAGGTCGTGCTTGTTGGCAAAGGTCTCTAGATAGTCTTTGATTTCGTCAAAGCTGGCCAGAACTCCCGAGAAGTCCGCTTTGGGCTCAAAAGAATAGGTGTAGTTGTGTGAAGGAACATCACACGCACAGCCGGGGTAGGTGTTCTCAAACCAAGTTCCCCCAACGCCCTCGTTCTTTTCGTAAATCTGGAATCCTCGATCAGCACACAGACAGTCATGGTATTTTCGTAAGGGCAATTACAGTCAGGGCATAGTTCTGGAAAGACCGTCTCAACTTGTATGCCAGACACAGGCCCGAGAATCCCGCGCCGACACAAATGATCTTGACAAAACGTTCATGGTGAATAGCGTCGTCTCGAAGGGGGTCCATGTTGCTCGATAGCTGATGATTAGAGGATAAGATTGACTGGGGAGCGTCGTGAGCCTGCTAGCAAGTGGCTCTGTTGTGAAGAGGCTTTCAACTGATTTGGAAGACATTTGTACACCATTAGAGACTCCAAACAACCTCCGTAGATGTGGTATCGGCTAGTGGATTAAGTTTAAAGGCATCGAACGATTGCACATGCGCAAACACAGAATCGGATCATGACGAGCAGGGGTCTCGAGCCTTGTCTGTTAACTGAGCTAGAATCGGACATCATACGTCATCACAAGCCTTAGCAACAGATATGTCTTGTCAATAAAGCCAGGGAACTACAATACTACATTCCTAAACGATATTATTCTGCGCTCGGCAATCCCGTCGTGAAGCTACCGTTGAGTTATACCCGCCACCACAGAGTTGCAGCGGCTCTGGAGAATACCCCGGCACTTCTCGAACCAAAGCACGCCCAGCGTCACCTGGAGTTGCATTGCATCATATTTTTTCTTTCTGCTATTGGTGCAAGAAAGATGGACCCTGCGGCTCAAGGGCTACAAAACTCTAAACCCTGGTTCTGAAGCCGCAAAAAGCTGCAGGATGATGTCCGCGAGTCACGTCACGTCGCGAAAGTTCTGTAAGGAGAAGGCAGATGCATGAAACCATCTGCATGTAACATCACCACGATCCGTGCCGCACAAGTCTAAATGTGGATTCGATCCATGCATCGTGGCCAGCTATCCTGATTATGCTGGTGGCCGCTTAGGCATGGCCTGCCATGTTGTTGAGGGTTACTCCCAGGGCCTGTTTCCACGATGATCTCAACACGTATGGTAACTTTGCATTTCGAGTATACATGACCTGCCAAACTTGTTTCATCCTACCAACGGGGATCTGTATGCCTGTACGTCCCCTCCAACCCCTCGATATCAATACGCTGGTGCACCAGAATGCCACTAAGGAACTTTTGATGCTTCGATGGTGTTTCAGAATCCACGGGTTTCCTCACAATTTCCTCTTGGCTATCCGATCTCGACCCCAGTCTAGCCGTTGAGCACGGTACACGGGGTTTAGCACTGCCAACGGCAGCCCTCGAATCCAGCTCATGACCTTCGTCTCGGTTCTGGTGGTAATAATCGCGGGTGTTACCGTTAGAGAACCCAGCACTGGATGTGGCATAGCTAGCTTGGGACCAAAAGCGGCGTTTGAAGAGGGGCGTGACCATAGGGGATTGGCCTACAAAGATGCCGACACAATCCTCACGCATCGACCATAGAGCCGAGACGCCGCGCTGGTTGAGCTGTACCGCAGACGTTAGTGAGCATTTCATGGCAGCGTGATGGATAGTTGTACTCACCTTGAAGATTAGCACGAACCGAAGGATTGCGGCGAACATGCAAAAGAAGCCCAGGCTGAAGAGGAAGTACAGCCCAAATTTCTTCCATCGACTGATCTGAATTCCCCTAAGCACCTACAACCATGTTGTGAGTTGGAGGGCTTCAAGAAAGGTCTCTGGGGAACATACAGGAATAGGGACAAGCATGACGCAAATGTCCGTAACAAGATTGAAGGTTAATATGACGACAAAGAAGGTTAAGTTCTGTGGTTCACATCGGCCTGCCAAGAGCATCATCAGTACAGGATCGGAAGCTAATCAGCAGTGAAATCGACCGTACGTCCTGGATCAGGCCAAACCTGCCAGAGATGGTGGAAGGGACGGCACGTAAGAGCGAGGGTGAAAATAATGGCAACTCCCGACAAACACACCAGCACCATCAGCGGTTTGATAAACCTCTCGGTCCACAAGCCACGGACGACTCGGTGATAGAAGCAGAGCATGTTAAACTTGAGCATCCAGAGGATGAAAAAGTACCCAGTCAGACCCAGAAGGAAGATCTGAGAGCCAAAAGCCCAATCTTTTCGCTCAGATTCAGTCATATTCTTTCGTTCCTCGAATGTCAGGTCCGAGGTGTGCCGTCCTTCAGCGGCTTGGACGAAAACGTGGCCAATGACGGGCGCTGCTGTCCACATAAACTGCAGAAAATACAAAGTTAGACATTGAGTAGGGGGCAAGAGAAGGTCTCAGAGCTTACTGCTACACCTATGACCAAATAATCATCCCACTCGTAGTTTCTGTACCCAACCATTTTGGTACGGCAGAAGATACGCGCCGCTATCATGAGGACTCCCAGGGCGTAGAGAATCCATATTTCAGCAATTTGACCCGCAAGAGCCATGTTTGAAGCGGAAAGGGAAGAATTGTAGACGGAGGCGGCACAGGATAGCAATCGATTGAGCAGGGCAGGGCACTGGTTCTATTTCTTTCTTTCTTGAAGGCTGAGACAACCTCAACAGGCACGAACGATTCCCTCTTGCTACAACGGGGACAGAGGGGCTGCATAGAAGTCTTCCCATGTGCATACAATCGGTGTTATGCCCGAGACTCGGAGTTTCAAGGTACAGTTGCGGCCTTCCTATTCAGATTATCACATGTAAGAAGGGTCCGCTTGCAGTTACAACCCCCAAAGTGTCACCGTCTGCTTGAGGGTGGTGAAACCCTTTTGGCTAGAGCCAAGCTCGCAAGGGGCCATAATATAAGGTTTGTCTGCGTACCTGGATGCACAAACTCGCATGATATTCATGGCCGTTGGCGATTTAACTTTCGGCGTTATGATCCACTCAATGTAACTTTGCTGGTAGATGAATACTATCTACGTTAATGATCTGCTCGGGAATATGTTTGTGTAAGGCGTTGAACTGACAGATGTGGTCCAATAGTCCGAGCCACGGGGTAACGGCAACGTGCCCGGCAATGAAGTAATGACAGGGTATGAGACATCAATGCAGGGGAGAGTTGTACATAATCATTATAAACTCAGCAAAATACGAGTCGAGACACGAGTTCCCACAATAAGACACGGAAAAGGTGTTGCCATTTGCCACCTCCGGATACACCAGACAACGTAATCAGTCCTGCCTGGGTTCGTTTCAAATTTGCAACGTAAAGTTGGCGGGCTATCACCGGCAAAACGGCCATCTGCTAAACGTATCAGGTGCGTCAATTTCTCAGGAGACACGTCTGCCGCCTGAATCGTCAATGGTTTGGTAATCTGGTGAATACTCTAACGGATGAGACCTCTTGTATAGACATGCTCTCAGCCTGCTCTATATAGGCCGTGGTGAATCCGAGGCCCAATCTTGTTATTCGAAACAGCACCCATCAACAGAATCAGTAGCATGTCCATGCCAATTCGAGTTGCCGTCACCCAGGTAGAGCCTGTCTACCTTGATCTAGCCGCTTCGATCGAAAAAGCAGTCGCTCTCATCAAGGAAGCTGCAGAACATGGAGCCAAACTCATCGCGTTCCCCGAATGCTGGCTCCCCGGCTATCCCGCATGGATCTGGTAAGCATTAAGTAATTTCTCCTTTGCTCGTAACTAACAGTCATGATTCGTGATAGGGCGCGGCCGGTCGACTTCGAGCTTCAGACTCGGTACATCTACAACTCGCTTTCTTTGAACTCTGAAGCAATGGACTTGCTGAAGGCCACTGCCAAGGAGTGTTCTATTGCCATCGTGCTTGGGTTTTCAGAACAAAGTCAATCTCATAGCATCTACATCTCCCAGGCGATTCTATCTCCCCAGGGTGAGGTTTTGATGCACCGACGGAAGATCAAGCCTAGTCACATGGAGCGAACCCTCTTCGGTGACGGGTCAGATGCTGACGTCGTCCTCAACAACGTTGTTGAGGTTGACTTTGGGCCAGACCACGGCAAGATCAAAGTTGGGTGCCTTGCTTGCTGGGAGCACACGCAGCCGTTGTTGAAATATCATAGCATCTCCCAGGGGGAGGCTATACACATCTCGATGTGGCCGCCTGTTGATTCATCGACTGGCGTGGATCACCCGGGCTTATGGAGTATGACGGCCGATGGATGTCAGAACCTTTCTCAAACTTATGCTATCGAAAGCACAGCCTATGTGCTTCATAGCACTTCAGTATGTGGACCCAGAGGAATCGAAACCATGAAGACGCAGGACGGCCTCTCTTGCCGCCAGCCTGGTGGAGGACATAGTTGCGTAATCGGACCCGACGGCCGACGGTTGACCAATCCTCTTGAAGGGAGCCCAGGAAAGGAAGGCATTGTATACGCCGATCTCGACCTCACCAAGGTTGTGGCAACTCGTGGTTTCCTAGACATTGTTGGGCATTACAGCAGGCCGGATCTGCTGTGGCTAGGTGTCGATAGACAGCACAAAGAAAATGTCATTGCAAAGGGGCATGTGCCAGAGGGGCAAGAGGGCTTAGAGGACTAACTCATGAAGGAATGGCCTTGTCTTCCGTATCTAGTCATGCATTGAGGGTAGTGATAAAGTTGGAAATGCTCGCTGAGCCTAGCTCGGATTCTTCCGCCGTGGATGTTGGTGCGCGTGGGGGTTATAGTTCAAGGATCAAGCCTGTTGATATCACCAAAGTGTGTTATGATGCAAATGAGTTGCCCATGTTATCCCACTTATTCCCGATTTGAAGGGCACCTTTCCTCAGCCCACATCGGCTTGCCCGAGACTGTTTTGGCAATGAGTAAGGGATGGGCAACACGGACGCTTCAAGGGACGTACGGCAATGCCGTGTCCTGCCCCACGTGCTCTTCTGGATGTTGTTCCTTTCTGAGGCCGTGATAGTATAAGAGTGACGCGTATTGCGTGTAGAGTAAGGCAACTCACATCGGTTACAATTCCCGCAGGCTTCCAGCAAACAACATGGTCCATTCCAGCAGCTTCCCAGGACAAGCCAAGTCATGGCCACTGACCAAAGCGACAACCCAGGATATCGTTGACCCTCACCAACAGTACTGGTATCTGACAGCCGGACGTGCTTTAACAGCATTCCTGGTGAATGCAGGTTACAGCCATGAGCACCAAGTCAACATCCTTCATCACTTTGTCAAAATGGTCATACCATACTTGGGCGTCTCACCTATATCTGGACTGCCGCGCTGGAAGAGTTTTATGACGGACAACCATACACCCATTGAACTAAGCTGGGATTTCCATACAGGCATAGAACAACCCACCATTCGTTATTCCATCGAACCTATTGGTCTTGATGCCGGCACTCCAACAAACCCAAACAACGACAGAGCTTCGGCAGACTTCAAGCAACGTTTGACCCAGGCATTTCCGAACATTGACACCACCTTATTCGACCACTTTCAAGCTGCCTTCCCAACCAGAAGATGTGTGGAGAATGGCCCAGAAGATCACCCGTCAACAATGTTTTGGGCCTTCGACCTGAAAGAGCAGGAGATCATCAACAAAGCTTACTTCTTCCCCAGTCCAGTGGCATACACAAGGAACCAGTCTGAGTTGGCGGTCATCTCAGATGCCATCAAGTCAGCCCCTGGGTGGAGATCGGGAAGTCTTGGCTCTTTCGATACCTTTGTCGACTACGTGGACCAGCACTTAGACCTGGGGTTCGAGATAGACATGGTTGCCCTGGACATGGTCCCCATCGAAAGTTCCAGACTCAAGGTCTACTTTCGAGACAGAAGGACAAACTTCCAAGCAGTCCGAGACACTCTGTCCCTGGGAGGACGGGTGCCTTGGCCTAGCCCGGATGCTGAGGAAGGCATGGAAAAGTTAAGGCGGCTGTGGAATGCCCTGCTCAGCACAGACGACGTCGCCGACGACATTCCTCTCCCGTATAAAGACCACAGAACTGCTGGTATTCTTTATAACGTCGAATTTCGTCGAGATACCGATCTACCCAAGGTCAAGGTCTACATCCCTGTCCGCCATTATGCCAAAAATGATCAGCATATTGCCAGAACCTTGACGAATTTTTTATCTGAGGAGGCTGGCAAACAACGAGATTGTCAGGAAGTACCGGCTTATGGCGAGCTCTACATGGAGTGCCTGCGAAATACATTGTAAGTCACCGCGATATGTCCCCTATTAGTATTACCGGATCTAATTTTTCTATCAGTGGTTGCGAGGCTCTTGCTAGCCGTCTTGGTCTTCACACCTATATTGGTTGCTCTCTCCAGCGCTGTGGATCATTGCGTGTGGTTTCCTATATCAACCCTCATCTAGCAACCGGTGGATAAATAGCAGTGCCTCTTCTAAACCTAGGGTTTGCGACTGTGTTTATGTGCAGCTGTTGGTCTTACTGGATGGTTCCCGGAAAATAGCTTAACATAGGTGTAGAAATATTACCTCTGCGATATACCTATCTGATAGAATTGTAAATGAATGACTCAGGAAAGGACCTAAGGAACATTGACCAGATCTTTCCCGTGGGAGGCAAAGTCGTGATGAAAGTCAGATATTAAAGAGGACACAAATGATGAATGAGGGTCAGGTAGGACATACCTAGGTAAATGATCTGCCCGGGGAAAATGCAAATCATCCTCTAGGAGGTTAAAAGCAGAGAGGAACTGTTGACGGAAGTGCCACTTGCCTTGTCAGTCAAGGGGGTGGCAGGGAGAGGGGCGAAGGGCATAATTGTCAACACCAAAGGGACTCTTGCAAAACACGGCATCACTTATGTGGCACCTAACCTAGACCGCATAATTCTCACGGGGTGTAGCCTGCTAGAAAGTTCTCGTGATCAACATGAAGACTGCTCCCAGACAAAGGACATGTCTTCGCGTCATCACCTGTATCATAATGATGTTGGTCTAGTCCGTGTTAGAGCAACTAAATCCATCTGGCTCCTATGTCTGCGGGGGCCTCTGGGTAAACATTCAATCCTTCCTCCTGAGGCCGGGGAAGTAGTATTCCTCCCATCAAAACGTATCATAATTTGGTCCGGTTCCTCCTTTTACGGTTCCGTATCGATGGCATTACATCATAAGTGTTCATCAAGAAGAGCACGCACCCCTCAAGAGGGTTCGTTTGTCTTCAGCTTGTGCAACTCCCAGTTTACATCAGCGAGAAATTGGCGGCTATTCAAAGGCGTGATATGGGTGTCGAATACCCTAACTGGAGCCCAGTCATGAATCGCTTCGTCGTCGACATCCAATCTTCTCCGCTTGCCACAACCTTCGTCTTCAAGTGCCTCCTCCACATCATTCCGCTTTGGCGTCTGGCCTTGGTCATGTCGGGTGGGCCGTGATCTCTTAGATGGGTCACCCACCGACACATCCCTGGGGCTTGGTGTTATAGGTAAGTTAGTCCTTGAACTAAGGGCGGTGCTTGTGCCGGATGTTGTTATTCCGAGGGAGATGATATCGGGATATGGTGTAAGTGCTGCCATGTTCTCGATGCAGCACATATCGTAGTGATGGCGTAGGGCCTCTCGATCAACGATTGGAGGTAAAAGTGCCTTCCGACCATGGAACTCTGTGAGGACGTCATATGGCACGAAAGCGCGGATACGATATGTGTCAGGATGGATAGAGAATAATCGGGCATCGAAGAGGTCGTGCAGATGGGTCAACAAAAGGATGCCATTACTGGCGGACCAGGTGCTGTGCCAGAGCTGTTGCAGCCGGCGAGGGCTATCTTCTAAGCATGCATCGTCCTCGACTTCATGATCGGGGTAAAGATGGTAGTGTTGCTGTTCGACGATGTGGCAAGCTTGGAGCGCTGGGCCCACGGCTGGAGTGAAGTACCATGACTGTCCCTTGCCAGACACAGCGCAGACATTGGACGCTTGAAGACACGAGGACCGAAATTTGGCTGCGGTGCTCTTTGCGTAGTCAAGCGCAAGAGTCATAGTCGGCGGCGCAACCATGCCAGTGATGTCCTCTTCGTCCGCGTCGGCCGCTCCCTCCCTTGTCGGAGATACGGAGCCGGACAGGGCATGCTTTGGGGGGGATGCAGACCTGCTCTTGCCCTTGAGAGTCTTTCGAAGTGGCATTATTGCGTATCGAGGATCGGCAGACGGCTTCTTTGGCGGGAGGTAGCGGCGTTCGTGACGGCGGACGGGCTGGGGAATGTGCTGGGCACATTTTGCTACGCCTACGTTAGCACCTAGGGAGGGAGACTAGGACATGGGTTAAACAAACCTTCGAGATGCGTACTCAACGGGGAATTCGAAGGCAGGTTGCAGAGTGTATGACGGACGATGCGGAAGCTCAAGACATTTGGTCGACGAATATCAGGCGTCGAGAGACTAGGCACAGGGAGGTGGAGGTCTTCTTCTGAGATAAAGGCTGGGCATGAGCTCACAGATCTGGACGAGTCAATCAACCCAAACGCGATTTGATCCCATGCGTCACTGTCGGGCATGGAATTGGGGAACTCGAAGCAGAGGCGTAGCTCATCGACGACGTCGCGGAACGTCACCAGATCGCTATCCAATGGCTGGAACAGCCCAGCGAAATGTTCACGGCCTTTCCCGGCCAGGAAATAGATATTCCAACCCAAAGTCCGGCCTGTCGGTGTCACCTCCGTGCTGGACATGATGGCTTTGGGTGTTACTATTGATAGTTGGACGATTGTCTGTTAGTATCCATATTTGGTTGGCCAGACAATAACAGCTTTGATTGCCGTAAGTGGAAGAAGTCGCCCCCCCCCTAGAGTAGAAAAATAGGTCTTTATAATTCAAGTAATTATTATATTTTAAAAGTATTGAAATTGTATAAAATTTTTAAATAATAAAATTATTTTAAATTATTTCTTTAAAGCGAGCCTTTATTGCCCGGAAACAAGGGTTAAGGGGGGAGTCCCGCTCCATTCGGATAGAGACCATAGTATAGAGCAGAGCATACGCAGCCGATCAATCTTTCTGTTATAACACGCCTAGTCACTACAAGAGCTACTATAGGTAAGCTTTATAAAAAAAAATTTAGATTTTCTCAATACTCGCAGTTATAATTCCACCAGGACAACCCGATGATAACGTCATAACTTAGCCTGACCACTAAATACCCCTTGAGAATGGCTCCCAACTAAAGCCCTCTCGGTTTCAGAAGGCACTCATAGTGCTGACGGTACGGCCGCTTTCGCCCAACTTTGCAGGATCCCACTGATGTTTCCCTATGCACCACTGCTGGTCACTATTCAGGATCTCGCCATATTCGCAAACATCAACCTTGTGCTCCCAGAATGACCTTCTAAGCTCCTCGATCTTTGCCTGATCCCTCTCCCTCCAGATCCAGACTCGTTGCAGGATCTCCACGTAGAGCTTGGGCCGGCGTGTCTTCTTGACTGAAACGAGAAGAGCTATCGACTTATCCTCTCTGACTTCTTCTCTCGACGATATGATAGCGAGGCCACCCTCCTTGGGCAGTGATGCTGTCGTCGTGCCATCGCAGGACTGGACGCAATACCACTCGAGTAGAAGGATGTCGCAGGGGAACGCGAACTTGTCCTCGGCGGCATCGTACGTGCGGTTTTCAGACGATCGAAGATGAAAGCCTGGGTACCGAACAAGCAACCCATTCAACGTCAACTCAGCCGCAGTGGCATGGCTGAAGATGGGATCATCATGACCGACGTTTTCCCCAACCATCCAAGTACAAGGGGCCCAGCCAAAGCCCTCGATGGTGAGTCTTCTGCCAGGAACAAAGATGATACCAGGAGGAATGGAGTTTGGGTAGGCATCGTAGAGCGATTCCAGGAAGCATTTCATCCTCCTATCGAGGTTGTCCCTGCACTGATCATCTAGCTCCTTACCGCACTTGAGGCCACAGGAACTGTGGTCAAAATCATCGGGAAAGTCAACTTCAACCTCGAACAGGGTAGCGAGGGCTTGTGTCTCATGGACAACAAGGCTTGTTGTACGCCATTGCACAGCTTCCCAGACCGAGGCAAGGAGCACGCTATCGTACAGGGGCACGCCGTAGATCCTCTTTTGCCTCTGCCACCCAAGTAAACGATCAAAGTACTTGCGAGCCTTTCCCGCCACCATGGAATCCACGAGGGTGTGGCTTGTGACGAAGTTGGATTCTAGTTGATCCATATCCACAAGCCCATTGTTGCTGAACCGGAAGATGAGCTTCTTGCTCAGGTACGCCTCTTGTAGAGTCCAGAGTCTGCCCATCCAACGGCTTGTGAAGATCCTCATTGCTGTCTCTGCGTAGGAGTTGCCGGTCTCCACCTTTGCCAGACCCGAGTCGAGGACCACCATGAAGTCTGCATTGGTGTAGGCGTGATGCATTGTTTTGATGGCTCGCCTTCGCTGAGCAGGATTGTTGACGGGGATCGTCAAGGTATCGATCCAGAATGGAAGCGCAGGATCCGGCTCATTTCGTCGTAAGAGGCGTTGAGCATCCAGAAACAACTGGTTGAAGGAATTGAGAACGCATTTGTGAATTTTGTTCTCGTTCGGGTTGCCATATCCATCCGCCCACACATGGGAGACGATAGCATACCTTGTGCCGGCTTCAAATGTGAGAATTTCGATCTGCCCCGTTGTAGCAGAGTACTTTGCCAGTGGGATTTTGCCTTGGTCAATGATATCGGCCAGTTGATCTTGATCTAGCTCAACAAGCTCTTCATCATCTCTAAGATTGCAGGCGTCGCTGTGTGCCTGTTGATATCCCTTGGGCTCGGCATCCAAGGTCGGAGTAGAGGGCTGAGATGACACGGAATCTGTCAAGCGTAGAGCATACAGCTGCGCGGTTGCATGGCCACTGAATGAGCCATGAAGCATCCGGACTGTATCTGGGCTCCATCTCTCTCGCATGGTCTTCAGGACTGCGCTGGTCTGACCCCAGCCCCTGCTCCCATCGATATGCCACCCTCGGATCGGGGCTTCTTTCAGCTCCAGAAGTAATCGGGTTGTGTAACTTGTGAGCATCTCACCTAGAACCATCAGGGCAAGAGGAATATCTTTGTTCCATTCATCTGCGGCCATGTCGGTCCTGTCGCTGGAGCATATCTCGGTCACCAGAGATCGAGCTTCTGTCAGGACGAGCTGTACACGTACCAGACGACTCGTCCTGCCATTTGGATTCTCCAATTCTCTCTTTCTCCATTCCTCAATCTGGCTAGCCACCTTTGCTTTGTCGATCCTGCCCTCTGTCTCGAGCTGCCGCAGAGAGCCGAGGTCTTGTCCAAGAACCTCCTTCAAGAGCCCGAAGAAGAGCCAAGTGCGCAGAAAAGACGCAATATCGCTCATTTGTCCCTTTTGGCCAGTATTATCGCAGAAAGTGTACCAGGGTAGGATCCTATCCTTCCATTCTTGCGAGAAGTCATGGAAGCCAAAGTCGGCATACTCGGAATCAGGATAGCCAATGTCGCCTATCTCGTCCCAGTCAAGTGGGCTTTCGACGATGGACATTGCGACGGGAGCTACGCTTGAGACAAAAGTTCCCCGGAATGTCAGCAGAACAGAAGAGTAGTCGTGATGGCTGAAAACGAGGCCTATAACTATAAAATGGCCTTGGTGCCCGATCAAGCGGGGTCAAGCTAAAGATGATGAAAATGGCATGTCATTGGCTCGTTAAGATCAGCCTCGGCCATCTGAGTAATCATGAAAATCGTCATCTCTAGGATAACCACCACATTTCGAACAGAGTCAGTAAGCGGTTGGCATTGCGTTAAGATGAATATAACAGAAACACCTATGAAATACGGATGATCGTTCCTTGAGCAAGAGAAGAGATAAGAAGATTAACTGGGTATAATCATCAAGTCTCAATCTCATCCTCCAGGTCTACCGAGGGGTCGCCGATCTTGACCTTCTCGAGTTTCTCAGAAACGAATTTAGCAATATGAGCGTCTGCTTCAGCCTTTTCTGCATCATATACCGGTGCATCCACTTCCTCCTGTTCCTCTTCATCCTCCCAGGCTCGGGTAGTAGAAATATTTCGCGAGGAAGATCGCCGGATGCGAGTCTTGGGCGCAGTAGATCTCGTAAATGTCTCGTCAAAATAGAGTGCGAGCGCCCCGCTTGGGGTTCGTGGAGTATGAGGGAGGCGGCAATTTACTCTGTTTTTACTGAGTTAGTGCTGTAGGCTCTGTTGTATTAGGGGACGGCTTCACTCACCCTGTGTCATGGATCATCCTGGCAATCAGGCTTGATGACCCGCAATGATGGCTAGCTCCTAGCCCACGGCCCGTATCGCCATCGAAATGCTCATGAAATATGAGGTAGTCCTTCCAATTTTCATCAAAGTCCAGAATATCGTTGCCAGCATTGACTGCGCGTCTCCCGTCTTCTGTCCTCGCGAATAGATGCTGCAGTCGGTGCTGCAGTTCCTCAGCAACTTTGCCTAGGTGCATATAATCATCTGACCCAGTCGGACATTCGATCTTGAAAGATTCACTATAAAATAGAAAGAAACGCTGCAAGGACTCGATAAGCAGAAAGTTGACTGTCATCCAGACTGGCCCCCGCCAGTTGGTGTTTCCGTCGGACTCGCCTGGCTCGTAGGAGACTTTGAACTGCTCCCCATGGGAGGTGACGCAGTATGGGTGATCCCTATGATACTTGGAAAGTGACCGAATCCCATATTCTGAAAAGAACTCGTCTTCATCCAGAAGCCTTTTGAGAATGCGTTCCAGGCGCTCACGGCTGACCAGCGCGCACAGAAGCCGGTTTCCTTTTCCACGCTCCGTCATGCTGGCAATATTTCGCTCAGCAAGATCTAGACGATTCTCTATGAACCAGTTCACTCTTTTCTTAAACCAGGGGAACTGGTCCATCATCTCGGGTTCCACTGTCAGCGTTGCGAAAAGGGGGATGATGCCAACCAAGGACCTGACACGCAACTGACGATTCCAGCGGCCACCCCAAGAGATTGCATCGTAGTAGAAACTATCCTCGTCGTTCCAGAGATTCCTCATGGCATCGCTAATGAGAATAAAGTGCTCAAAGAACTTGGCTGCGAGCCGCTCGTAGATCCGGCGGTGCTTGGCGAGCTCCAAAGCGATATTTAGCATTGTCAGACAGTAGAAAGCCATCCAGGCTGTGCTGTCCGCCTGCTCCAAAACCCCAACTCCACCAGTTGGCAGAGGGGCAGATCGATTAAATGGGCCGATATTGTCCAGTCCGAGGTAGCCGCCCTCGAAGATATTCTTCCCTTGGGTGTCCTTCCTGTTGACCCACCATGTGAAGTTTAGCATCAGTTTCTGGAATAAACTCTCCAGGAAGTCCAAGTCCTGACGGTTATATATCTTCCTCTCTATCTTGAAGATGCGGAATACGGCCCATGCGAGTACCGGCGGGTCTACTTCGTCAAAGTTGTAGTCGTTGGATGGAATTTGTCCGCTTGGTTGCATGTAGTTTTCCCTCGTCAGTAGATCCAGTTGGTATTTTGCAAAGTCCGGATCTATCATCGCCATGACAACACAGTCAAACGCAGAGTCCCAGGGGTTGGTGAAGGGGTACTCCCAAGAGTCCCTTACTGATAGCACATGATCCCAGTGGATGTGCTTCCCCTGCTTATTCCGGATGTTCTTCCGGAAGAAAGGAGGCGATGCTGGATCTCCCTTCACCCACTGCTCCCAGTTGAAATTGTAGTATTGCTTGCACCAGAGAAGACCAGCCAAAGCTTGACGCTGGATGTTACGGAGATCATCCGACATCGGCAGCGGGCTAAGCCGATAGTAAAAGTCGTCGTTCTCATCCTTCCGTGCCTCCATCACATCGTCAAGTAATTCTTCGTCCAAAAACTCTTCGCTCCGGCGTGTTAGTTTGAACCGTACAACAGCGCATTCTCCAGGGGGGACGCCGCCGTCTTCTTCAAAAGCATACCAGGCGGCAAATTTGGTTCCCTTCTGAGACGGGTTGACAGCGTCGAGATCATTGTTGACAATGTACCTGTGAAAGGCGTCTTTCACATACGGTCCTTTGTTGGATCTGAGACCCAGCGCCTCAAGATTGGTCTCGTTGTCCGTAAACAACATCTGCGGCAGCACATCATCTCCACTATTCCCAACGCCTGGAGATGGAGAAAGATTCAAGTACTGTTCACCAAGGGATCTGTGACGAACACGGGTATTGTTTTCGTCGCTCTTCTCGATGGACGGCATTTCACCCATGGGAAGGCCTTCTTGTCCCCACGCCCATGTATTGCGGAACCATGCTTGTGGAATGATATGAAGTGGTGCGCGGTCACTCCCACGGTTCCAAGCGGTGACGCGGAAATGGAGTTCGTCTGGATCGTTGGCGCTTTTTGCGAACTCGATGAAAATGTCCCAATAGCGGTCGTCTTCGAAAACACCACTATCGAACAAGGAATACTCGTGTTCTTCCTTTGGCTTGCGGCAATCCTCCTGAAGTTTCCGGTACGGAAACGCTCTCTGCGGGTATTTGTAGAGATATTTCATGTACGAATGCTGCAGCGGTCAGAAGGTTTCTCCCTGAGGTAGCAAAATAGGTAGCTGGATGGACTGACAGTGGGAACATTGTCCATGTGGAAGTGAGCTTCCTTGATTGACTCGCCATGATTTCCCTCTTCACTTGATGTCCCGAAAAGTCGTTCTTTAATCATGTCACTAATATGAGTCAGTGATCAGATTATCATTTTGCAGCCCAAGGTGCTCCAACTCTTTTCCGTTCCAGAAACTAAATGCGATATTCAAGTAGCCGTGGGAATCACAGACGCCAGCGATGCCGTCTTCTCCCCATCGATAAGCTCGCTTCCGCGCATGGTCATGGCTAAAGTCTGAAAAAGAACATTAACCCATAGTAGCAAACAGAGTCAGTGTTGCCTACAAGTCCAGGGCTTGCCGTCAGTACTTGCCAGCGGTCAGCATGTTTAAGCTGAATGCATTCCACACACACATATAAGAGACATACGAGTAATCCTCTCGGGCTAGTTCTCATGTGAGTGAGTGAGTTAGCAATGGGGATATTCAAGGCCTACTTGTCGCCCATTGTCTCTCCGTAACGTAGGGGCCCCATTTCTTCCAATTCTTTGTGCCTTCGCGATCCTCCTTCAGCCTCTTTTCCTCTTCAGTGAGGTATTCGTGGCCATCGAATACGACCATGTTGCATGCTGGGGCTCGGAGAGAACTAGGACAATGCTGAAGATGTAAAGTCCAAGTCGGACTGATTCGGTGCCCAAACGTTACCCCTCAGACCGATCCTGGTGGGTTGCTTTGCAGCGGGTCGACAATTTCTCCGATGCCGAGCAAATGCGAGGGAGTGCGAAAGGCCATACTACGTAGGCCTCGGTCCTTTTCTATAAAGATTGGCTAAGTGCACAGGCTCCATATCTAACTTGCCAACTTGCATAGTCTTCGTCCTCTAAGCACCTCTCATGTTTCCTTGCTAGTTTATGTTGATTTCTGGAACATGTCTCCCGAAAAGTGCCTTCGCCTGAGCTATCAGCCCTCCAACGCTCAACGACTAGCATTTCGGTCCGTATCATGTCCAAAACTTCTCGAAAAATCGGGTGCATGGCTCATGTTTGTGGAGCTCTTAAATGAACTACACGGCGCGTTGAATCAATTGCGTTGGGTTTAGACGACAGATCTTCCCAGAGTATGCCTTATCTTATTGACAGGTCCTTGACCACGACCACCGGCTCTTCTGTGTCCGACTCTATGATCACAAAGAACCTATCCCGTCTCACATCATCTTTAGTTCGAGCTTCAGCAAACCTCTAAAGCAAGAGATTCTAGGCCTTGACGTCGCCGTGTCTAGGGTGGATGGCATCTTGGAGAGGCGACGAGGGAGGTTGATTGTCAGTTGGCGGCTGGCTCATTGCAGTGTCTCTCCTGGACGATTCGATATGGGAAAGAGTTCCAGTCACCGGTCAGTCGGACAGCTTTCTGGATAAGGAACTTGCCAGGCCATTAACTGACTCCGTGTCTCCCCCTTTTTTCAACAGCTCTGTAGCCGCGCTTCTCGGCGACACCCACTTTCCACAGATCATAACCAAGGGTGAAAGGATCCTTCGATACTAGGATTTTTACAACAACTACTCGTGCCTGGGTATGACTCGAAACCCGGACCGTCCCATTGCCATTGACAGCCTCCAAAGTGGGCTACTCAAGGCATTCAATACTGAAGGTGACTTTGGCATTTTGACGAGGGCCCGCTGTTCGGTCACCTACGGCGCAGTCTGCTGCGGCACTACACTGAAGACGTGCCCACGCTCAAGCGGATCGAGCTTCCTCGAGATCATCACTCCAGGGACGTGACCATCCGGCACATTACTTCCATTCAACTGAACATACGCTGCTCCTGAGGATATAGTCTTCACGGTGGAAGCAAAAGTCCTTAGTTCTTAGACGAGTTTTCCTCATCAAAATAAAATCGAGAGACTTGCTTCATTTGAACTATTCTGGTCAATGGTGTGGTAAGACAAGTCCACCTCTAGAACATCACCCTGGTTACACTTGATCCACAAATACAACAAGGAAGCCACCGTGTTTCCAATCAGATTTCGTGAGAATACGAGCATTCGGATATCTACTCTTGTGTAAGATAGGCTGATAGTAAGCTCATCTAAGATGGGGTCATGTGGTTCCCCCTCCCACCGAGTGCAAAGTAAAACCCGCCTCCCTCGTTCTTCTCAGCCACTTCACATACATGCTCCTCGTTCACAGAGCCGCCTCAACATGATGCCATCCGTCTCTATCGCGTTTGCTCTTGCGGCTATTGCTCCACTATCTTGGGCAACGGACTGTAACTTTGCTGGCGGTTTCGCGGTCCGCAAGCCGGGTGGTTGTGGAGGAGACGCTCCCGTGGTATGTGAAGGTGGCATCTCCCCAAGATGCTGCCCTGCTGGATCTTATTGTCAGACTACGGACAATGCGTATTGCTGCCCAACCGAAGATGATTGTCTCAAGAACGTCCTCGACGTACCCAAGGTGCTGTTTTCCCCCTCGAATATATTGCTGAGGAGCCAGCAGTGGGTCAACTAACCGTGCCTCGCTTCTGTAGTGCCCGCGACAAGATTGGTCTCTCTATCTATTCCTCGACTCTAACATCAAGAACTCTTGGTGTTGCGATGACAACTCGGTTGGCGTGATCAGGCGTTCATCCAATGCCGTTGCGTGCTCTCCTCTTGGCTCGGTTCTAGCTAGCGACGAAGTGACGGCCGTACCTGCAAAGGATCTTGAGTCAACGTGTACCGTCAGTTCAAGTTCAAGCTCGCTCTCAAGTAGCAGTGCGACGACGACACATGAGGCCTCGCAGGCCTCAGTCACAACCTCCATACCAACCCAGGAAGACGAAGAGCGCGGGCCTTTGATCGGCGGTGGGCCTATCGCTGGGATTGTGGTGGGTAGTGTGGCTGGCGTTACGCTCGGCGTCGCTGGAGCATTCTGGCTCCTGTCGCGTCGACGAGGGAAGCGCGATATGCAGCCGGGCATTGGAGAAGAGGGTAAGCCCGCTGCTGTTTATCCTACAAGGGAGGCGGACTCGACTCCAGTGCATGAGCTTCCAGGCCAGGATGCGCCGGACCATGATGTGAATTGACATGGCAATTGCCATTTGACCATTGTCTCACCTTGGTTCGTTCGAGAAACCCAACACGCGGAGGTCTCGGGCTTGGATGTGGAAGACTGTTGCTTGGATACGTTTGCATAGATTCTGGCGCGGCGCCTCGAAACTGCCATAGCGTTGATCTGTCCAATATAAATGGACTTCTTCACCAAAATACCCAAGACAAGATCTCTTATCGTTGAGTGTTCTCCTCTTTTCGACGTATGTCGGTTGCTTTTCCATACGACGACGAGCTCAGTTCCCATGTACAACTTGAGTTATTCAGAACAATTTGACAAACATGACCATTGTTGAGACACACAAACGCTATTCAATATAATGAGACAATTGCCAGTCGATGGCTTCATGAATGTACTTTTCAAATTCGATGGAAGCTCGGCGTCAACTTTGCAAGAGCAACTGAAACAACATCACTCCCTGGGGCATCTACAGAACGTGTGAGAGAAAGCAAGGATCCAGCCTTGGAAAATATGAAAGAAGTGCAGCTTTAACCCTAATACACAGGCTGCATGTTGGATACGGGAGGCACTGTCAAGATGAATAGCTCATCTTGTAGACCAACCGCAGATCAGTTGAGGAACAGGCAAGAGGCTCAGCAAAGGCTTAGTTGAAGGATCTCACTGCACAGAGTCGTCGTCAAGATGGAGGCAGCGTGAATGGATAGGATCAAGTCTACCAGGCTGAGACAAACAATGATAACGAGCGGACGAAGAACGCAAGTGCCTCCCCCATTTGGTCTCACTTTACATTGTGGCATCTTTTTTGAACGAAAAACTCAAACTTTCAAACAATTCTCGTATAACCATCGCTTATACACCGTCAACGCCCAATGTCCCAAGTGCCGTAGAAAAGCCACCACCTGGTAACACCCGAGAACAGTCTTTGTATCGCCAATCATGACCGTCTCAATAAGCTGCACAGTCTCCCCGTCCCTCAGGAACAGCAACGTCCACACGCCGCCATTGACCTGTACAAGTGGTAGCGTCGTATCGACCGTGATGTGCTTCGAGGACGTGACGGTGAGAAGCCGAAGTGCGAGGTGGCCCACACAGACAGCTGTGCCTTGCCCTCCTCAGCAGAGCCGGCCTGCACCTTTGTCTCGATACTGACGGCGATGGGCTGGTAGCGCAGGGGCGCAGTAGAGGAGTGGTTGATGGACTGGGGGTCGTTGGCTGCCGCGATGCGGTCGTAGACGTCCTGGACGGTTCCCCCGCTAAGGGTGATACAGAAATCGACGAGCTTGGCCTGGAGATCTACGCCAGAGCGGTGTTTACCAAGGTACGGCTTATTGATAGTGGCCTGAGTTACATCCCAATGCGAAAGGTTCTCGAACGGCTTCAAGGCCACGTCGAGTAGCCGCTCGTGGATACGTGCGTTCCAACAGGGCTCGGGAAGATTAAGCTCGATAGCTTCTTGGGTTCGGTCACACACTAGCCTGATTTCGCGAAGTTCCTTGAAAGCGTTCCATGGATTGGCACTATGCTCCTTTGCCCATGATTCAGCGTCATAAAAGGTATGGTCGTCAAGTGTTTTCTCCAACGGGCCACGGTCGGCCGTGATGGCATGGTGGACTTGGCGCGGCACAATATTGCGTAGCTCTGATGCCTCCTTGGACTTTTCAAAGAGTGGCAGAACATCCGGTGTGAGTTGGTCTAGCCTCTTTAGGACAACATGGACCAAGCGAAAGCGACCTCATAAGGCCACCAGCATCATGTCGCCGCCTTTCGGCTAAGACCTTCCTTTTCCTTTAGATCCGAGAGATATACCGCGGCCAGAATTCCCAACAAAGAGACGTCGTGTGCCACCCATATCGGCACCGAAAGCTTCTATCCCCTTGCGTCCAACAACCGACAATCGATCAGAATATTCAGTTGGGACGGGCGATGGCGATGGAAATATCTGGACGACGTAATTAGCGCCGGCTGTAACTATGCCTCCAGCAACCCCGAATAAAAAGTCAAGTCGGCGCAGCCCTGTTAGAGACATGGCCGACCTTGCACTCGCTGAAAAGCATATTAAGCACATCGTCGGCTCTGACAAGGATAACAATGAAGATGGGGACTCGAGGAAAGGGGAAAATTGGGAGGCTTCAGCGATCCAGGCCTCTATTTGACCGTAGTCCATATTCAGGAGACAAGAGCATGAGACTGTGGGGCTGCGAAGGCTGTCGATTTCATTACTCGTTAACCTTGATGATGTTGGAGGGCGTCTTTGGATCCGCGACGTTGCGTAGGGCGGAATAGCATCAAGTAGTTTATTTCCTGCATCTCTTTTCAACACATGTTACTCCGTACTCAAACGACAAAACACTAAGAGATCCTAGTTCCAAGGTGAATGTACGAAAATTGAGTGACGTTTTTAGGAAACTAGCCTTGATGCAACGGCTTGAGAGTATTGATATTGATGGGAACTCTGCAGTTATCTCTTAGAACAGTCATCTAGCGAAGGAGCCGCTCCTCCACGTAGTCACGGACGTCCCCAGCGAAGTTGTGTATTGCAGATGATTGAATCTTGCTTGGCCAGGCGATGATGCAGGCGGTAGAAGACTGGTTTTTGCCCGGCGTCCTCCTTAAAAGGACTCCGAAGAACACCTCGTCATCGCCATCTCTCACTTGACCGCTTGATTTAGGTCGAGCAAGCTTCCTCAACCGTAGTTAAGTCAGGCCCATGGTTTGGATACCGGTGTTTTCCGCGGGGGTGTTACATTGTTATTGTTATTGTTATTGTCATCTGCCTTCATCACAGACCTCCCTTAAACCATCATAAACAACTTCTGGAGCAGAGGCCAGTAGTCGTCTCGAGCCCATTTCCCAAGCAGCTGTAACGAATTGATAAGTTGATAGATTCCCAGCACAGACTTGGTCGAGCCAATATCAATGTCCTTCCAGAAAACTGTTTGAGGCCCTTCACGCGTCGTAATGGCCAGCTTCCAATCTTGGCCTTGGATGATGACGCATGGAAGAAATACTGGCATGATATCCTCATGTGTAGGTGAAGAGGCCTTGGCTATGGCATTCAGCTCCTGGAGAAAATTCCAGTGAGAGGCCTGCCAGACGCTGAGCTGCAGTGTCGCCCTATCCCATCCCTGATCGGGCTGCTTAGTCTCGATGCTGATGGCAATTGGTCGTTTGCGAAGGGCGTAATATCCTGTATGGTTGATAGCTCTATCGGCAAGGCGATTCCGGAGAGATGTGATGGCCGTCTGGATCTGTGGAGGCGAATCGTCGCCATCGGGTTGAAGAGCAAGAGATAAGACGCGAGAATGAACCAAGATGTTCCATGATGCTTCATCATGCTTGTTCGTGAGGCACTCCTCGGCGATCTTTAGAAGCCGGAGAACCGTCTTATGGGTTGGTACTTGGCCTAGCACTCTACGATCGGGAGAGAAGGCAGCCGCATTCTTGCCGATCTTTGAAAACCTTGGGTTATCGCTGTTCTGAAATTCGGGTTGCATATCTAAAGGCAAGATATTGCAACATGCCATGACATTCTCCAAGTCCTCAATCAACGTAGCCAGGGCTGTCGACGGGTGATCGATCAAGCCATCAATTCCACGCTCAACAACGCCTCGGTCCGTGAGTTCCAGCGCTTTAAAGTGAAGCTGTGTCGAGGCGTGGCTGGACTGCTGAGAAGTCTCGGTCCCTTGAGACTCGGATACCGTGGACTTGCTCTTCTTTTGTTTCTTGGCTCTGGGTATTTGATCATTGTCAACATGTCGTTTTGTACCGCTATCAACTGTTTCGGACATGCCGTCACTTGAATGTTGTGGTGATGGAAGATGAGAGCAAGACTCGCTGCGACGGTGTTTGCGCGGGTGGTGGGCCGGGGAGTCGTTGTTGGGCTGTAGATAGAAAGAAACCTCGGACAGCCAGTTTTGGATTAATTCGTCGCACATCTCGCTGCTTTCTCAGAAAGTGCGTGGCGATGGTGATGGTAGAGATGGATGTGTTCGTGACGTTAGTCTGTTTATCCACAGCCTTGTTGATTGATATCCATGGCAACGTGACAGCCGCCACGTGACTAACCTCATCTCCATGACGCCCTGTTAAATAGGTAACTTATTTTCCTGCCAAGTGAGAGCCTGTGAAATGATTTACCTATAACATATATTTTTATATTTATTATAAATTCCTTGTTTTTGCCTGGCCCTAGTCTAGAAAGGTAAAGTCATGTGCGCCCACCTAGGTACCTGGCGAACGGTGCTTCCATGCTCACGCTTTCTTCGCTTTTATGTTAACCTCCCTTGTGTGGTTTGGAGAGGATAATTTTCTTCACTTGATGTCTTTATTTGCACTCATGCCTGTCAAAAACACCCTAGACACAAACCCGTCATATCTTCGTGTTGGCTGTTGCTTTAGTTGTCTTTGTATTAACTAATTTAATGCCACTGGGAAGATATCTCGAAATGGCCAGAGACCGATTGATTGAGATAGACTCGAGAATTACATCACTTGTTTTATTTTGAGAATATCTTAATATAATTGCCTATTTCTCTTGATATTAATTGCACAGAAAACCGCATTGGTTGACTTTGGCCATTGGCTCTGCAAGTCGTGCGGCTATACCGCAGCGTCCTTACTCCTCTAAGAGCTTTATCTCAATAGCCAATTGGATTATCACATCAAAACGATGTACACTGCAGGGTTATTTACGAATAAATGGGAAATTATCAACCCTAGTGACATATACTCTAGCTGTAAAGGCATAACATAACTATCTGTCGTACGCGGTTANNATAACAAAGAACACAATACCAACACTTCATAGCATCATATCCCAATGCTAACACCGTGGAGCTAGTACTATACAATGGAGGAGGTTTCGGGGCTCTGATCGGGACTCCAATTGCTTTGGCCGTGGATATTCATGGCCGTGCCTTCTTGAGTGCTCAGTTGTGGAATGGCTTATAATTCTTTTGGCTTCATACCATTGTGTGTACACTCTTCATGAAGCGAGGAAGCGACGGCTTGCAATTCAAGGAAAGGCTGAAATAAAATCTGAATCTTTAAACAAATCATTGTCGACCAAGGGCAAGGGGAGATAGTATAGACGACCATGCAGCCTATCACCTACGAACAGAATCGGCTGAGCTCCAAATGTTCTTTGTATATAAGAAAAGTAATTTAGCACGAGTAGAGCATTCTACCTAATAATATATTAAAAAGAAGTATAGGGTCTTATATTACCTATGTTAACCCTCGCAAGTCATCAATGATAGGACTTAGACCAGCCAAGAGATAATTCGCGTCTACTTCTAGAACCGCTAGCAATACGGAACACCGGCTCAGCGAAGATACTCTCTCCGCTTCGTCTCCATAAGTCAGACCCCCAGAAATAGCGGAGAGCCCCAGTCCGAGAACAGCATGACCCGTTGTCCAGCTCAGGGGGAACACCAAGGGTAGCAGCCCCACATTTCTCCCTACGGAGTACAACTTTGCGAAGAGCCGCTGATGCCGGAAGAGTTGAAGGCCTGTGTCGGCCACGGCGCGGCACAGCATCGTCGTCCCTCCCCCTGGGGTCGGCCAGAGGAGAGAGGCGCGGAAGACAGCAAGGTGGTATTGGAACTGGCCCCAGGCGGAGAGTTCGGACCTGGATACGCCATCGTCTTCATCGTCCGGAACGGTCTCGACAAATTCCTTCCAGCTGACGAGCCATTCATCAAGGCCTCGGCGGTACTCGCGTGCCTCCTCCGCAGTGCTTCGACGGATGGAAGTGGCCCCCTTCGCTGGGTGTGAGTTGTTGTGGAGGAGAGCGCTGTGTATTTGCAACATCTGCAGAGATATTAGATAGGAAAATATGGAAATCTGTTCCTCGAGATTATCCGTTGTCCTGTTGGCTAATTCCTGCGATGAGACCGTCAGTCAGAAGTCATGTCCCCGGGCTCTGTCTACTACACACCTGTCGAAGACCATCGCCAATATTCAACAAACTGGGCCGCCCAAATGCGATGGATAGCTGACTACGCCGGGAATATTAACCGTGCTGACTCTCAAACCGAAATCATAGGTATCCTTACCTCTCTAGGCAGTATAGTGTCCTCGTCAGAGTGCATAGAATATCGTGGAACTCGTCCTCTTCCATGGACGGACGGTGCGCCAGGTCGAAGAAGTGGCGAATAGCAAACCCAAGGTGTCGCCACACATCGCCCGACCGTGGACTGAGAAGTAGATACACGCAGATCAGAAGCGTCCTCTGTAGAAGCGCAATATTCTCGGCCCGTGATGCGTGATTGCATGTCGTGTTCATCTCAGAGACGGCACTGCGAAAGTAGCCCTCCGCCTGCGTGGACGGGTTCGCTTGGCCGACTTGGAGAATACGCGAGGACACGGCCAGAACAAGAAAGAAGAATTCTCGGATATCAGACTGAAAATGACGGCCATCATCCGCGTAGCATTGTGCCAATATTTCGTCCAGCATGGCGGGTTGCAGGATCGGGTAGAATACGTTTGCGGACCGGGCAAAGAGCTGGAACAGGCTGATTGCCGTAGACATGGGCGGAGGCGCGGCGGGAAGAGAGCCTGGCTCTTCAATAAGGTAAGCAGAGAAGCAATTAGCTTGATGGATATCTTTCGGCAATACATATGCTTCATTTTGACGCAGGAAGCTTCGAAGACAGCCCAGGGAACTCCAGCGGCCAAAGAAAAGGCTGCAAGTATGCTTGGGGGGGACTACTGATGTTGATTCCAGTTTCCATTCATTCAAAGGAACAAGAACCGTTGGATCCAGAAGCATTTGTTTGGGGTTTTCTGAGTGATTCTCTGACTGCGCCTTCTTAGAGAGCAGCTTGATCTTGTCGACGAGGAACCCGATGCGCCTATACCATTGGGTACCTCAATATCTTTCCAAGAGTGACTCGTCGGTCTGGGGCACATACCTCATAGATACATTCCTCCCCTGGACTGCGTCAAAAATCATGCATTCTCGCGATACGCGAAGACATTCGCTACATGCCGGCAGCTGCTGGTGGCATCTTATGCGGCGGTCACGGCAGAAGCTGCAGGATGGCAGCGCGCCCAACATCTTGTCAAGGTCTGCAGCCGGAGTTGAAGCCGATGTGTTAGGACTTTGGGGTTCGGGAGGGGCGACAAGGGCTTCAGGCAAGGCGAAATCAGCCAGAGCTTCGGGACGCATGGCGGGACTCCCGTCCATCTCCAGGTCGTCATTAATGAATGCACGCCACCAGTCATCATCATCCAGAAACCCACAGCTTGTCTGGCTCGCCGTGTCTGACTGGGGACCAGGCTTGGCATGCGGAGGGAATGGAATATTCCTATGGTGTATGGTGTGAACGCGCCGCTGGGTCACCAAGCAGTCGAGCTCTTCAAGGACACTCATGTCATAGTCGCTACCATCTTGGCCAACCTGGTTCCGTCGGCATGTGTCGACTAATTCCCGGATATAATGTGCCGTGTCTGCCACGGCAGGCCAACGGATCGATAGCGCATCCTGCCATCGGTGTCAGCAAACTAACTCCTCTTGCAACCAAGGCAGATATATAAGGGTTACCAGAAGCTGTATGAGAGCATCTAGCGCTTCGTGGCTAGACACGAGAATCGGCGTACGCTCGAGTTCTGCCGTGTGGTTGCGAACAGCGTAGAGTAGCACCATGCCAGCCTGGAAAGCACTATTGGCCACCTCGAATGTCATGATGAAACCGCCAGATCTAACCGTTCGAATATGTGACGTGATGAGCTGAGTAGATGCGGTCGCGGCGGCTACCAAAGAGGATCCAGAGACGGCCATGTTCCTTGAGCAAGGTCTGTGAAGCAGTACCTCGCACTGGTAGGCTGCAGACTCCAGACGCGAGTGCGCTAGTCCATCAGTCGCTCTTTGGTTCACGAGACTCTTGGTGAGATCTATCATGGACTGAACCCAGGCATCATAGCCCTCGAAGGTGTCGGGGAAAGGCTGATCGAAAAACTGGACACCGTGGATTTGGGACTGGATGATGCGTATGCGGGTATGAATTAGAAAATGAGCCTCACTGAAGTCATGTGACCTCTGAATACTGAACAATTCTGGAGTCGTATGAGGGTCACCGCCGTTGTATGGGAGGTGAACACTGATATGTGCATCACTCAGAGCTACAGGACATCCAGCAGCAATCCCGACGATTCGGTCGAGTTGATAGATCTGCACATGGTCAGCTTAGGAGGGGATGGATTGGGTATGAGGTCGAACCGTCCAAAAGATTCTCCTTCGTAGTTCGGCATGAGCTGAATCAGGGATAATGGCTGGGTCCGGTTCCTGGTGTAGTCCCAGAGCAACTGCCATGCGCATAGCTTCGCCCGTGATGAACCAGCAGTTTGCTGTGTGAGGGAGCAGAAGCCCCAGTTGGATGAGGAGGACGAGACACTGAAGGGTTGCGATCGAGGAGTTCTTAAGAAGCTGGGCGTTCTCCAGAGCGTCGGCATGCAGCGACTCACTCAACGCTGTGACTTTTGGGAAATCGTGACTGTTTGACGTGAGCGAGCTGATCGCCAAGATCATTGGGACTATGAAGTTGGGCATTGTAGTTTGTTGTTGAGCGAGAGTACCATGACCATAGAAGGATTCGAAATAGTGATCGAGGTCTTCTTCCATGAAGCAGGGGAACCTGGGGAGGATCTCATCCTTATAATTCTTGAATAGGCGCCGAGCCACGTGGATAGGGATCTTGGTCGCCTTGAAATGAGAGAATTGGGAGGCATATGCCCTACCGGCGCTTCTTGTTTGATCATGAAAATAGAGGCCGCGGACCGGAATCTTCAGAGGCGGCCGTTCTGAGGGATAGAAGAGTTTGGCCCAATGTTGAATCTTGCCGTCCGAGTTAAACAGGTCCGGCGTCATATTGGCCGCAATGGACAGGGCAACCATTTCTAGAGCCCTGGCATGACTCTGGTCGAGATCCGCACGTAAGCAGTTACCATCAGCGCCAACACCGGCGACGGAGGGGAGACTTTTGGTGCGCTGGAGCTCTTCCAGCTGCTGTTCCAGGTGTTGGAGCAGACTGGTCAAGGTTAACCTAGAACCTGGTTTAATAGGGGCCCAAAAATACAACCCACCTGCGTGGTACTTCAGCTGCAGTCTGTCGGTTGACCGCCATGCATTCCACCCCAGCCGCGATGCATCGGCGGCATCTGGGGGTACCCCTATCGCACTACGGGGGTATGAATATGGTTTCAAGGAGTGGTCAAGGGTAGGACGTGGCTACCCACCTTCTGCTTGAGCCGGTAACATCTTGAGCAAGCAGGGACGGACTGGTGCCTTTTTGATCTCGCATTAGAGATCATGGTGTTTCATTGTACCGCTAGCACGTAACTGTGCAGTTCGGGCTAATGCGGGGTATTCAGTGTACCACTACCCGGATTCTAGCAAGGTTGGTAGGTGACGGTGGAAAGATTGGAATCATGGAATGTAGATATTAGGAGATGTGGACCCCACGTGACATTTGTGGTGTGGTACATAAAATGATTTTTCTAGACTAGCCTCAGGAGCCCAGAGGGCCTGCCACCAGGGAAGGCGACCAACGGGCTGTTTATTGGCTCGACGATCGTCGGACGCTGCGGCTTCGTCCAAGACATGTTGGTTGAGAATAGGAATTGAGTTGAGAGCTAGTCCGTGGCAGTCGTAGTGAGCCACGCGGCGGAGGTACAGCGCAACCCGCTCGACGCTCGTCAAGGTGCCTGATGATAGGGCGGCCTGTAGATCGTCAATCGACGCGCCAACCAGATTCAGTGTCTTCATGGTTCTGCTAGAGAGATCTGTCGGCATAGAGGAGAGACTTGGAAGTGGCTTGGCTGGGGCCGGTGTCTGACGGTGATTACGGATGTGGGGAGGGTCTTTTGAGCATATGGGACTGTCACCGGCCCGGCCATCGTCGTCTTTTTGTATGGCTATCTTCCCCCGAGCAAGCTCAAGAATGCCCCGGGCCGGACAGCATGCTTGCGTGATACGGAGTTGGCGAAGCACGGTGTAGCGATATCGACGTTCCGATCCTCGGACGCCAGTTTCCGGTACTAATAATGCAGCTAGACAGGCCAGGTATATTTCCTGGTATTCGGGTTTGGACCGCGTGTGGGAAACGTGTGAAGGGGTTCATTACAACAGAGTTCCGCTTTTCATATCCCCCCTATTCCAGTACCCCATCTGGAACATCTCCTCTGAAAATTCATCGCCAGCTATCTTGCTCATTGTGCGTGCATCTATTACGTCTCAAAACTCGCACAACTACTACCACCATGCCATCTCAAGCCGTCCAACGCATCAGCATCCGCTGGCTCCCTGATGCCGCATACGAAGATACAGATACCGTGGCACTCAATGTTGGAGGGTATTTCATTGACCTACGTGTGGTCAGAGAATCCGGCGCGATCCAATGGAGCCGAGCTGGTGAGAGGATCGTCCTCAAAGAAGACCCCCGTACATCTCGCTGCCTACCATCCCGCTAAAACTGTTGGCTGACACAGCTGAATAGCTACATTCCGATGGACTCACATTATCGACTCGCTCAACCTAACCATTCCCGACGACGCTCACTTCGAGAAGCTGCCGAATGGAGATGATCTTGAGATTGGCACCTATCCTCGGGGAGGCATCCCCACTGATTACGAAGAGGTCTGGAGAGACATCACGCAGAAGAAGTCTCCCGAAGAGATTTCGTGGATTCTTCAAAGCAGTGATGGGTCTGCTTTCATTGGGAAGGTCGGGAGCATATTTCTGGCCATCCAGAAGACCCAGGGGGGGTTTGCTGCCCGAAGGGAACATCGGGGCGCGATTGGGAGCACTTGGAAGCTCGCGTTCGAACATGGAGAAACGGCTGGTCTCCCTACTGTGGCACAAGCCTCTGAAGCCATCGAGACTCAGGACAAGAGGTGGACCGAGGGTCAGACGGTTGAGATAGGAGGGGTTGAGTACGTGTTTAGGGGGGTTTAGCAAGGCCTGATCCAGTCAGAGTGTCAACCGTAAAGCTTAGCAGACAAATCAAGTTAGTTGACTCCAGAAAGCTTCTCTACAAAAATTCCTGCGTAATCAATGAGATCCGCGTCTCGAATCATAAGCCATCTATCAGCTCGACCGCCAGCGACTTGCCGGAGGCCATTGGTGTCCAGAGAGTCCCCCGCACCATCAATTGGGGAACCCCTACACGGGAATTCGCTAGCGTCGGAGATGAGCTAGCTCATGCCGGCCAGAGGGAACTCTACCAGGCGCTCACTAATCTACTGTACTATGCTACTGTAGCTAGACTAGATCGGGCGGGCTTACAGGGACCGGCTCTGTCCACCCCTATTACCGGCGTACGTTATCTCGTCTCCACCTCGACAACAAACTCATCGTGATTGGGACCTGGGGTGGCACGGGAATCAGCGCGCGTCGGGTTTTCGCGGTGGCCAGGCCCACCAAACCCCAGCTTTCGGGGCGCTGGCGAGTCATGTACGTGCCCCAGACGCACCCCAGAATCTCGTACCAGGGGATCTTCATCTCCGTATCAGTTCAGCAGTCCGTCCCTCTGATATACCGCGGATTTGAAGGCCCCCTTCCCTCCCGAGCAGGCTATAAATCTTCATCCTCCTCGAAGGCCTCGTCTCATCCAGACTGAGCCAGTTGATCATCTTCTCAGGCCCAAGCATCCGTCCTATCTTCCCTGAGAAAGACTTGCAAACTCTTCGCCATGTCGTCCTCCCCAATAGAGTCCATTCAGCATTCGCCCGAGAAGGGTAGTCCTCGTCGGGGTTCAGGAGAGGAGATGAAGTCCGAGGTTATCGAGGACGGCGGTGAAGTCTTCCAGCAGGCGGAATATCGTGCCCTTGGATGGTTCGTTGCCGACCCCCCCGCGTCCTGGTGCTTGGCCAACTGAAACGCTGACTCTGTGATCATAGGATTCGAACTGCTATCATTCTCTCAAAGCTTTGCTTCGCTACCGGTGTCCTGGCAATTCCCTCTGCATTCAGCATTGTCGGTTACGGGCCTGGCATTATCCTCCTCGTCTGCTGGGGCGCCTTGACAACCTGTACGTGAGACGCGTGTGTGACCCTGGCCTTTGCGCATTGAACACTAACGCCGTTCCAAGACTACGCATACATCATGTACGCCTTCCGAATGCGCTATTCTGGCGTCCACAATATTGCAGATGCTGCGGGACTCATGGGCGGTCCGATAGCTCGTGAAGTTGCCGGAGGGCTCTTCCTTCTCACTTGGATGTAAGTATATCCCAGAGGCCATGATGGCGAAAGGTACCTTCTTGCTGACCCTACGAATAGCCTGGCAACTGGTTCGGGCTTTATAGGACTGGCTCAGGGATTCCAAATTCTCTCGAGCAAACACGTCTGTACCGTAGTCTGGACCTTGGTTGCCGCTATTTGCACCGCACTGGTCGCCAGCATCCAGACTCTGGGCAAGTTGGCCATCCTGACATGGATTGGATTCGCCTCCATCTTCACCGCCGTCTTCATCGTCGTCGTCGGCGTTACACAGGTTGATCGACCTGCTGCCGCTCCCCAGGAAGGCCCATTTGATATGGAGGTTGTGGCCATCGGGGCACCTACTTTTATTCCCGGGTTTGTTGCTGCTATTAATCTTTTCGGTAAGCTATGCCTCGTAATTTCAGGGGAATGCCACATGCTGACAAAGATGGTAGCGGGATATGGCTCCACGCCGACCTTCATGCCTGTGATTGCGGAGATGAAGACTCCCAAGTCCTTCACCAAGGCCCTCTTCTCCTCCCAAGGTTTTCTGGTTTCCTGCTATGTCTCCTTCGCAGTAGTTGTCTATGTGTAGGCGTTTCCTGTTTTGTGCTGTTGGAAATCACTGTCTGACTTGTGAGCAGGTACTGTGGCCAGTATGTCGCCAGCCCATCGTTGGGAAGTGCTGGAGGAACATTGGAGAAGATTGCCTACGGCATCTCGATTCCGGGCTTCATCATGACCTCCACTCTTTGGGTCCATCTTGCGGCCAAATTTGTCAGTTGCTCTCCTTGAGCCCGCTGTGACCTAGCTAACCGACTGTCCAGCTGCTTGTCCGCATCCTTCGAAATTCTGAGCACCTCCAAAACCACAGTTTGATTCATTGGACAGTCTGGCTGTAAGTTGCCTCACCCCCATCTCGCTCAAACGTCATCCCAGCTCCATTTACTGATGAACCAATCAGCGGCTCTACTATTGGCATCAGCGCAGTTGCATTCATTATTGCTGGAGCCGTGCCTTTCTTCAGCTATCTCATTGGCCTTATCGGCTCGCTCTGCTGCGCTCCGACTTGCGTACGTTGATTCAACCCCTCCCCTTGAAGGCTTTGCGATGTTTTCAGTTGCTAACACCCGACTTAGTTGATAATTCCCGCTTTTATGGGTCTGTATATGGACTGGGAGTCACGTGGAACCAGCAAGGCTCAGCAAGTACTGTGCTACTTCCACATTTTCACGGTTGTTCTGGGGGCATTCATGACCGTTACTGGAACCTACACCACCATCCAGAGCATCGTCGACGCGTACAAGCTTGGTACCGTGGGAAGCCCGTTCACTTGCTCTTAAGTTAGGGTTACAAGGCCAAGAGGGGAAAGTCTAAGGAAGTGTTGTCATCGGCTAGCCATATTTTGTCACCCATCAACTCACATCACCTTGTAATTACTCTGGTGTGTAGCCTGCTTTCTAATCGTCGTAGTAGTAGGGACATTATGCTGATACTGTGACTCAGTAGACTAGAAGGTCTTATAACTAAGGTATTTCTCCGGAGCTTGTGGAACTTTGAGAATGTCAGGGGAGCTGCTGGCTTAACGGGGTCTGCTACGGGATACCAGCTTGGCAGCACTGACCGCACTGCTGGTTGCTTGAGGTTAAGGGGCCCGGTGACAGTCTGTTCTGTATATGTACTGTTTTCTTTTTACCTTCCGCATGGAGTCTACGTTCGGTGTTGAGAATTACGTCAACTCGACTATTTTATTACGAAACTCAAGCCGAGGATCTCGTAATATATAGACAACGGTGAATAATAAGCTAAGAAAGTAAACCCGAAGACTTGATTGCTTTAAACGTAGGATAGTAGATGTATTCTATAAAGGTGAATTGTGAGTTCTAGGAATCCATCTGTGGTGCCAAGGTGCCAGGGTCAGAAATTAGCTATAATTATATCAATAGGAAAGGGGAAGAATGCTTACCCAAATTATGGTAAAATAGGTACAAATGACCTCTGACGGTGCTCTGGTAGATGATGTAGCGCTTATCGGTGCCAGACCGTCAGACCAGGCTGCGAGGGCGGAATTGAGGGCGATAAACGTCACGCCCTCGTATTGTTCATCGTTTTCAGGTCCAATGGTGGGCTCAAATACGGCGATGGAACCCCAGTTCTTCCTGAAGTTTCGCCTGGTTGATCTGAAAGCTCTTCTTTTCAGTGATGCCGAAGATGAATTCCTGGTTGTTGAACTTGGTGTGGCGGAGAAAGACGGGTGCACGATGATCCCATCGTGGGCAGTGTTGTCAAATGCAAAACTGGCTAGACTCCCCTCATTCTTGTACTCCTTGTTGAGGAATAGAAGCCTAAGAGTTGATGTTGGCCACTGGAAGGGGAGGGCCATTATCATTTATCTCCACTAGTATGAGTGTGATTTCTATTCATGGCTTTACTATTGTTGCTAGGGCAAAGCATTGGAGCCCTTAGACCTTGGTGAATTCCATTGAAATCTCTCGGCCTTGGCCCAAAACCCAGACTATTTCCACTGTCCCTTGGGCATGGACTACATTCGCCGTCACTTGATGCTTCCATATCCTGGGTGGCGGAGTTGATGTACGCTGGAAGGTTCGATCTGGGAAAGCCCTGACAGTCTACAAACGAAAGACGCTCTTATGAATAGCTGAGATTGACGGAAAGGGTTGCATCTGTGATATGAAAATATGCCATCTCTGCATCAGCCACTGCGCCAACTGTGTCTATTAGATGCTTGCGCAATCTCGACAACCCGCTACGAGATATGAATGGGCAAACGCCAAAGGTACTCTGCAGCGAAGTTGAGTCCGAAAGCCTGGAGCGTGGCAGGCAGGCGAGACAGTTCTAATTAACATCAAAGGGGCCCAGAGGCTACAGCCAAGACATTGCTATAGCGCTAGGATTGATCACAACAAGGTGTAGGTGCATGCCCATCAAGCCCCACGCCCCATTTCCTTCCAGAGCAACGCCTCGTCTTTTCATCCAAGGGCGATTTTGAATCAATTGCTGTTTCATTTGACAAAGACTATTGTCTATATTGTATCCGTCTCTTTGACGGCACTGCAACACTCGCCATAGCTTCCAATCCACCGTTCCCTACCCTACGCCCTTGCCATTTTCGCCGGTGGCCAAAGTGCCGTCATGAACTCTCATTGCCAACTCACATTCCGCCATGCTAGATCAGCTGTCCTTGAAGCACACGAGTCCTCTACTGGGACCACAGTTGTCATCATCGCCTACGTCATGGTTCAACTTTTGGTTACTGTATAAAGCTTCCAAAAGAAAGAGTCATACCGGATGCACGTGCGCTTTGAAATGACTTTAACCCGCAGTTACTCCCAGTGCTGCCAACTGACGCCAATGACACTTGGTATGACAATGGCATCGCATTAGAATGACTGAGGTCGGTATTCATGGGACGTAGAAGTCCATTCCCAACACCATATAGGTTCGGGTTCCACGATGCTACAATATGATTAAGCGCATCTCTTGAGCAAGAAGTGGTAAATAGGAGCAAAGTTGTTCACATCAATGATCATCTCAACAAACACTCATAAATAGAGTTTCAACTGCAAGTGCGACAAAGAAACCTTGCCATAGAGTACATCATGGTTTTGATTTTGTAGGAGGAGCAGCCGAGAACTGTGGCTGACAAGAAACTTAAACCTTCTCCGGCATTATATAACGCTTATTTACTGCCCAGCCTCACCCCCATTTTCCCCGGCACTACACACTCCAAAGTCAAACACCCAACGCCCTACGAGCCCATCTCCTTTCACTACGAGACACATTCGACCAAGCCAGAAGCTAGCTTCTACATCACCGCACCATGGACCCCTTTTTCAAGCTCCCCCCGGAGATCCGGGTTGAGATCTTGGTCAAAATCGAGTCACAGACGAGCATCATAGATCTGATTCGCGCCTCACCAGTCATGTGCTCACAGTACACCACCTGCAAGGGGAATATCACTCGCAAAATATTGACAAACATCATCTCGGGTCCCCTCCATGGAGACCTTTTGCAGGATGCTCTGGGAATTCTACACTTTCCCCCCAGTGGCAAGTTCTTGATACGTGACCATGTTGCGCAGTGGACAGCCAAGGCATTCCCGGACCCCTTTGGACGATCTTCCTACGACCGCGATACCATCTCGAAGCTCCATTTCATCTTCTCACGAATCATCATTTTCATCGAGGACTACGTTTCAAAGGCCACAGACCCATACCCACCTCGAGCGTACCTTGCGCTGCCACACATTGTGCCGGGTGGCGACAGGCTGTTCAAGGGCAAGACTGTGGGTATCAAGCCCGTCTCTTTCAGTTCTCTGACGGCCTCGGAAAAGCGTCGCTTCGTCGGGGCCTTTCTGAAGCATGAGATGATCTGCAAGGTGTATAATCCACAGGTATGGAGCACGTTGAAGGATACTCGCTACGCCACTTTGCTTTCGGAAGAAGACGAAAAGCTACTGCCGACAGAGCTGAAGGAGCTGTACTGTGTTCATGAGTACATAAAAGCTGCTTACGGAGCGATATTCGCCCATTGTCAAGATTCTTGGCTTCCAGATCGACCCGCCGTATTTCCCTCAGAGGTATCTGGCCCTAAAGCATTGTCGGCTCGTACCAAGCATGGACTGCTCTATCCCGATACGCTATATTTCGATACAGCCGCTTACTTCGAAGCTGTTAATGATACACGACTTGATCGACTGCCAAATCTCCTTCCCTGCTATGGACTAGACCTACTCTCAAAGATACTTGTATCATTCAAGGCAGATGATGGGTATAGCCAATATGACCAATACCTGAAGACATGGTTGTTTTCTTTCACGACAGAAATTGGCTTCTCCTCCAAGCCTTGCTCCTGGGACATGCGCGACCATTTCTTCTCACGATACGAGGAGCCGGTTTCTCATGACCCGGGCATCTTCTTTCGGGGGCTACATCAAGAGTCATGTCGAAAACGCACCGCAACTCTTCAGCAGTACAATTTGACCCACTGGCTCATCAGGGATGACAAGGATCCGTGGGTACACCAGCAACTTCAGCACCAATTTCAGCTGGCGATATACCGCCAACGAGCGTGGGGCCTTTTCGACGATGCCAGACTGTATCCCGATATGGCGAAGCACCTCCCGACCCTAGATGATCTGGACGAACAACGCCGAGTTGCAGGCGAGTCAATGGCCCCATCCTATGAACGCCCCCGACGAAGATCAGAAAGATGGCAAAATTGGTATTCGGGGCGAAATTTGGAGAGTCCGATGGAGCTGGAAGGAGGGGAATGGGTCAGGGAAGCAGATCCGGTACCCTATAACACTGATTCTCTTGGACGCTTCTTTGAGAAGCAGACCTGTGGTAAGATTGCAACATTCTGGCGACGGGGGGGATAAGGAATAAGTCATGCATTGGGCTGTGATTTTCTTTATTATCGTTACTTATATTATTTGCATTATCGAATAATCATTGCGTAGTTCCTAGTACCGAGGTTGCTTCGTGTGTGGCAGAGCGCGTCAACGAGCGTCTGGGTCTACTTGGTATATGTGAGTGTGGCAAGAATTGCACGAGGAATGAAGTGATGGAAGTAAGAGCCCTTTCGTCCTTTTCACATTCCAACCTATTACACATCAAAATTTCAACTAGGCCTGCCGTGTCATTACAATTAGTGAGTCGGGAAAAAGCAGGACCCCGAAATTCCGGCTTGGCGTAAAAAGCCACGGCAAGTTCTTACTGAAACAAGAAACTAGGTCTGACGCGAGGCCGCGGCCATGCGGCTCGGGGTTCTAAGTTTACCGACCAGGGCGCTATGCTTAATATTCATAAACCAAAGTGGGTTCCCGCGCGGCAACTCGGGGAGATCACAATCGGCTGGGCGTCAGTTGCGGGGTATGGGGAATTCTTATTTGCTCGTGTGAGGTTATGACCCCAGGCGTTCCAGCTTCGTTTACTAAAAAAGAAATTGCCGGACAGCCCCTCTTTTACGACCGTCATATGACTATCGAAACCACTCGTCTTATCCTTCTGTTTATCTGCCCCTCGCCCCTTGTGGATGCCGTAGTTAAGTCGGGCTGTGCACATACGGAGACTTCGGGGACCTTTTTCATGCAAGGTGGGGCTGTTTACAACTTACAGAAATCAGTCGGGACTGGAATGTGTATAGGTGAGTTCATGTGTTAACTTCTCTAGCCTTGAGACAGGAAGGACGTCATGTTAGTAATGACTCGGGTAAATATGTCTGAGTCCGCCGGAGACGAACACTATCACCATGACCACTGCAATAGATAAGCGTGTTGATGGCTTAGTTATCCCAAGCAACCTGTCCCTACGAGGCGTGTGTGACTTTTCGCCAGTTACAGTAGAAAGGGGTTTCTACGACTTTGTGTCTCAGTTACAAATCATACTTCTCCTTATCCACTCTCGGGCTGAACCTATTCCTCCGACTCCGAATCACCGTAGCATCATGCTTCTTAAGCCTATATGAAAACGCATTCGTGTTGTATTATCACCCCGTCAGTCGGTCAATCATAGTAATGCCGCATCCCTATTCGCGTACTATATGCAACTCAAGCGGGTCAAAACTTAACACTAGTCTAGAAACAGTCAATTGGTCTGCAAGTGAGGCCACGAGATCATTTCGCCGATGACGCCTGGGCTTTTCAATCACCAGCCATACCTTGGCACTGACAAATCAAGATGTTAGGAAGGTAGACTTGATTGTTTTCTGTAGATACGTATCTGTATATAAGGCCGGCCAAGGGCTGTGCCAGTAGCATCCCAAATCTCAAAGAAGACTACAAAGCTCTTTTATTCCACTAGCTGACAGATCTACGATTTATTGTATTTGTACAAGGGCGATTATCATGTTGGTCACGTTTCTACTCTACCAGTGTATTGCCATATGTTCGGCAGCGAACATTCTGTTTGAAGGGGCCACTGTCATTGGCTTCGACGAAGATGCGCAGTCAGTCCAAGTCCTCCGAAACAGCTCGCTCCTCGTTACAGGCAATAAGATCTCAGCAATTTACCCATCCGGCTCTGCTTTCACGACTCCGGAAGACACTGAAATCATTCCCTCGGACGGAAAGATACTTTCCCCGGGCTTTATCGATACCCACCGACACTTGTGGCAAACCGCATACAGGACCATATCATCGAACATTTCCCTGGCAAGCTACAGCGCATACAAGAGTCCTTTCGTCAAAAACGTTCAAGAACGTTTCTCGGCCGATGATATCTATTATGGTCAACTGTTTGGCATCTGGGAATCTTTGAACGCCGGTGTAACCGCAATCGTGGACCATGCTCACGGTACATTTACTCCAGAGACCGCTGACGCAAGCCTCAGAGCATCGATTGATGCTGGTGCGAGAACATATTGGTGTTTCGGGGCCCATTCTCCCTATAATAACTATACTCTGGATCGTCAGTGGGAGAGCCTCCAAAGATGGACGGAAACTGTCGATTGGGATGCAACCCCGGTCAGACTAGGCCTCGCCTTTGACGAATTCCAAACCGCTGGGCAGGACGTGATTGAGGGAATTAGCAAGAGTATTCGGTGAGTTATTCTCGGCTATCCATAGTCACAATCTTTTCACTAATGTCATGTCAGGGATTACAATATCTCGCTCTTATCGACGCATTATTTGGGCGGCCCTTGGATAGGTAGAAGGATCTACCCACTAGTTCGAGCCTCGCGCTGACCATTTTGAAGCTGGGAACAGTCCGACTCTCCTCAACGAGTTCGGTCTTCTCAATAATAGTATCCCAGTGATCTTCGCCCACGGTACATTCATCACCCCCGATGATCACACTTTGCTAAGGGAGCATAACCACTACGTCGCTATTGCGCCAGAGTCTGAGATGCACTTCGGTCACGACTATCCTTACGCTCACAAAGTCATGGACCAAGCTTCGCTAGCTGTGGATGCGCATTTTACTTATAGTGCTGATATGGTCACACAAGCACGGATATGGTTACAATCGGTTCGACGGCTCTTATTCAGCAGGGCAGTCAATGACTGGAAAATTCCAGGCAATAACCCTATGTCGGTAAACCAAGCGTTTCTCCTAGCAACTAGGAGCGGCGCGCAGGCTTTGAGGCGTTCAGACCTCGGTGTCTTGAAGGTGGGTGCTACAGCAGATATCGTTGTTTTTGATGGGAAGGCAACGAACCTTGTCGGCTGGCGTGATCCAGTTGCTGCAGTTATCCTTCACTCTAACCCAGGTAACATTGAACATGTTCTTGTGGATGGTCAATTTCGCAAACGGGATTTCCAGCTCGTCAAAGCAAGAAACACCTCTAGGGAGTTGGATGATGCGACAGAGCGATTCTTAGAGAGTGCGGATCGCATCCAACAACAATTTCTAGAGGACGGTGAGCCTCTGCTAGAAGGACAATTCAGGGAGGGGGTTGAATATGTGACGCTGGAGGAGGTAGATAT